>BOPN01000102.1:268630-273630 GCA_017312705.2 Penaeus japonicus
ATAGAGAGGGCGAGAGGGAGAGAGGGATAGAGAGAGAGAGAGAGAGGAAGAGAGAGAGAGAGAGAGGGAGAGAGAGAGAGAGAGAGAGAGAGAGAGAGAGAGAGAGAGAGAGAGAGAGAGAGAGAGAAAGGGAGAACGACAGCAAGATAGCATCAGGGACTTGAGATTGCGAGGGGAGAAGAAAAGGGGAGTGAGGGAAGGTGAGGGAGAGCAAGAGATAATGTCAAAGTTGAGGGAGGAAAGGACAGGGGAAGGAGGAGGGGAGGGGAGGGGAGGGGAGGGGGGTTGGTGGATGGGTGGGGGATAGGGGTGGGTAAGGGGTGGAGGTAGAGAGTGGGTGGTGGGTGGGGGGTGGGGCGTGGGGCGTGAAGGCACCACATGGCAAGACTAATGGTCGGGAAAGGGGAACACTGCATGAGTGATGCTGAACTTGTATGACGTGCGATGAGTGATGGTGCCTCGGCCCTCATGTTATCGCGCATTTCATCACCATTCGACGAGGCATCGCCCAACGCGCTTCGGTCTTCGGTCTCTGATCTGGGGAGAGCGCGCCCACCGCACCCGAGAGACTATAGTGAACGTCACCATAAACCCGCGCGGAAATGGTGCTTGTGGAAGCGGTAGTGATTTTACCGGGCGTGTTAGTGGTGGTGAGAGAGAGGGGGGGGGGGGGGGGGGGGGGGGGGCGTGGAAGGGGGTAAGGGGAAGGCGGTCAAGGAGGGAGGTCGTAACATGACCAATTCCTGTCGGAATTTCGCTAATTATGTAAACTGATTTTGGGAAGGGATTAGGAGGTTAATGCCTGCGTCATTAAGTCTGGGTAATTAGATCATTCTCATTGAGATTGAGAATATTGGGCCAAGGGAATGAGAGCCGAGTCCGCGTCCGCGTGTGTGTGCTAAAAAAAAGGAAAAAAAGAAAAAAAAAAAGATGTGCCGATCGCGCACTTCGAGGGGAACGCGTGGGAATGTTGCGGAAGGAGGGAAATATCGTGGAATTTAAAAAGTTTTGATCGAGGAACCGGCGAAAATACGTGGAAATTGTGTGTAACGAGAGGATCGCGTAGACCGTGAGATTTGAGCGAAAAGACGAAAAGAAGTTGAGCAGTTCGTGAAAGATAGGGAGGATGTACTTGAATGCGATTTATTAAGAAAACGATAAAAGTGTTTTTGAATGTGGTAAAAACAACAAGAAAAATGTACTTAAATTTGATGAAAAACTAGGAGTAATGTATTTGAATGTGATTTCAAAAAAAAAAATCAGGGGAAATATATTTGAATCTACCCCCCCCCCAAAAAAAAAAAAAAAAAAAAAAAAAAAAAAAAAAAAAAAAATCAAGCAAAATGTATTGCAAAATGAAAATCCTTCCTAAATCAGCAGTTACGGATCACGGCTCACGGCTCACCCCCCCCCCCCCCAGAGCAATACATCCTAGACTGTAATAATTCCTACTTATGCAACGTCTAGAAAACATAACTTCCGGCCAGAACGAGAGCCGACGTCAAGGAGGGAGACAGAATGAGTGACAGATGCTCGGCCAAAGATGGGAATATCGCGTAAATGAAGCAGAATGGCCGACTGGGGGGTGGGGGGAAGGGGCGTCAGGGGCGTCAGGGAGGGGCGAGATAATGCGATGATTCTGTGCATAAAGAGACAGCATCCAGGAGATTGGGGAGGACGTAGCGGAGGAAGGGGAAAGGGAAGAGGTAGGAGGAAGGAGGAAGGAGGAAGGGGAAAGGGAAAAGGAGAGCGAGAGGAAGAGGAACAGGGGGGATGGGTGAGCAAGGGGGGGAAAGAGGAGGAGAAGGAGTGAGGAAAAGGAAGGAGGGAGGAGGGGGAAGGGGGAAAGGGGAAAGGGGGAGGAAAAGAGGAAGGACGACGGGAGTGAGAATGAGAATAAGTATAAGAATAAGAATAACATGAAGGATAAGGATAAGGGAGAGGGAGAGGTAAGAGGTAAGAGGGAGAGGGAGAGGGAGAGGGAGAGGGAGAGGGAGAGAGAGAGAGAGAGAGAGAGAGAGAGAGAGAGAGAGAGAGAGAGAGAGAGAGAGAGAGAGAGAGAGAGAGAGAGAAAATTACAAAGACAAACGGACAGACAGACAGACAGACAGACAGACAGACAGACACATCCAGAGAAAAAAAAGTAAAAAGGAGAGAGAGAGAGAGAGAGAGAGAGAGAGAGAGAGAGAGAGAGAGAGAGAGAGAGAGAGAGAGAGAGAGAGAGAGAGAGAGAGAGAGAGAGCGAGCGAGAGAGAGAGAGATCCGGGTCTCACGAGAGTGTTGTATAAGGCTTTATGGCCAGAGGTCCTATGTCCAGCTGTGTTTACATTACCTCGGCGGCCGTATGGCACCCGCGCTACCGTGTTTGACCTGCAGATTTTGGTAATTTGGAGGGACCTCTGTTGACACCCCTGCCCCCTCCTCCTTCTCCCCCCCTTTCCCCTCTTCTCCCCCTGGCGGATCCCTGGCGTGAGGAGGAAGGAAAGGGAGAGAGGATTAGCTGAGTGGATGTTGAGGGGATAAGTGAAAGGGATATGGAGAGGGAATAAGAGCAGAGGGTGATAACTGTGAGGATTGGAGTGGGAAAGGAAACGATTGGATGGAGAGCGAACTTCAGGAGGGAAGCGTAATCCTCTTCAGCGATTAGGATAAATGTCGGGGGTGATTTGGATTGGGAAAGAGAGACAGAGTGAGATTGAAAAAAAGAGGGAATGAAGAGAGAAGAGAGGTAGTGTGAGAAGTAGAGTAAAGTAAATACAAGAGAAGAGAGGAGAAGAGAAGAGAAGAGAAGAGAAAATAGAAGAGAGAAAGAGAGAGACAGAGGCAGAGACAGGCAAAATCAGTATCACTAGATATATTTTAGGATCTGGATATCAAACCAGGATAAAGGATGTAAATGGGGAAAAGCGAACAACAAGCAGATGTATTTAGCACTATAGTCTTGAATTTTGTCTGAGGGAAAGAGACAGCGAGGCAGAGAGAGAGAGAAAGAGGCTGGTATACAGAGAGAAGGGAAGAGGTAGCCATGCAGAGAGAGAGAGAGAGAGAGAGAGAGAGAGAGAGAGAGAGAGAGAGAGAGAGAGAGAGAGAGAGAAGAGAGAGAGAGAGAGAGAGAGAGAGAGGCAGGGATGCAGAGTGAAGGAAAGAGGTAGCCATGCAGAGATAGAGAAAGAGAGAGACAGCGATGAAGATATAGAGAAAAAGAAAGAGACAGCAATGAAGTGATAGAGAAAGAGAAAGAGACAGCGATGAAGAGATAGAAAAAGATAAAGAGATAGCGATGAAAAGATAGAGAGAGAGAAAGAGACACCGATGAAGAGATAGAGAGAGAGAGAGAGAGAAGGAAGGAGACAACGATGAAGAGAGAGGGAAAGAGACAGCTATAGAAGGAGAGAAAAAGATACAGCGATACAAGGAGAGAGAAAGAGACAGCGATACAGGGAGAGAGAAAGAGACAGCGATACAGAGAGAGAGAAAGAGATAGCGATACAGGGAGAGAGAAAGAGACAGCGATACAGAGAGAGAGAAAGAGATAGCGATACAGGGAGAGAGAAAGAGACAACGATACAGAGAGAGAGAAAGAGATAGCGATACAGAGAGAGAGAAAGAGACAGCTATAGAAGGAAGAGAAAGAGACAGCGATACAGGGAGAGGGAAAGAGACAGCGATACAGAGAGAGAGAAAGAGACAGCTATAGAAGGAGAGAGAGAGAGACAGCGATACAGGGAGAGAGAAAGAGACAGCGATACAGAGAGAGAGAAAGAGATAGCAATACAAGGAGAGAGGAAGAGACAGCAATACAGGGAGAGAGAAAGAGACAGTGATACAGAAAGAGAGAAAGAGATAGCAATACAAGGAGAGAGGAAGAGACAGCAATACAGGGAGAGAGAAAGAGACAGCAATACAGGGAGAGAGAAAGAGACAGCAATACAGGGAGAGAGAAAGAGACAAAGCACAGAGAGAGTGGGAAAGACAGCTGTAATGAGAGAGAAAGAGACAGCGATACAGGGAGAGAGAAAGAGACAGCGATACAGGGAGAGAGAAAGAGACAGCGATACAGGGAGAGAGAAAGAGACAGCGATACAGGGAGAGAGAAAGAGACAGCGATACAGGGAGAGAGAAAGAGACAGCTATAGAAGGAGAGAGAAAGAGACAGCGATATAGGGAGAGAGAAAGAGACAGCGATACAGGGAGAGAGAAAGAGACAGCGATACAGGGAGAGAGAAAGAGACAGCTATAGAAGGAGAGAGAAAGAGACAGCGATACAGGGAGAGAGAAAGAGACAGCGATACAGGGAGAGAGAAAGAGACAGCGATACAGGGAGAGAGAAAGAAACAGCGATACAGGGAGAGAGAAAGAGACAGAGAGAGAGAAAGAGACAGCGATACAGAGAGAGAGAAAGAGACAGCGATACAGGGAGAGAGAAAGAGACAGCGATACAGGGAGAGAGAAAGAGACAGCGATACAGGGAGAGAGAAAGAGACAGCGATACAGGGAGAGAGAAAGAGACAGCTATAGAAGGAGAGAGAAAGAGACAGCGATACAGGGAGAGAGAAAGAGACAGCTATAGAAGGAGAGAGAAAGAGACAGCGATACAGAGAGAGAGAAAGAGACAGCGATACAGCGATACAGAGAGAGAAAGAGACACGAGAGATAGAGAGCGAGAGAGAGAGAGAGAAAGAAATCCCGTTCGTTTAAAGCGCAAAAAAAAAAAAAAAAAACGAGAGCGAGAGAGTGCGAATGATTGACGTCCAGGATTGACGGTGTATTGGCTAGCGAGCGAAAGTTGTAGGATTAATTACCAGGGCGAGAGGCCAAGAGCGAAAGATCGAGTCACAACTACAAATGTTGACGTAAGCCTTAATTAAGATATGTATTTTTTCAACTGAATCTCTCTCTCTCTCTCTCTCTTTCTCTCTCTCTCTCTCTCTCTCTCTCTCTCTCTCTCTCTCTCTCTCTCTCTCTCTCTCTCTCTCTCTCTCTCTCTCTCTCTCTCTCTC
>BOPN01000102.1:281130-286130 GCA_017312705.2 Penaeus japonicus
CAAGTATGGAGAGAGGAAAAGTGACAGAGACAAAGAAGTATAAACAGAATGTGCGTGTGCGTGCGTGTGTGTGTGTGTGTGTGTGTGTGTGTGTGTCTGTGTGTGTGTGTGTGTGTGCTTGTGCTTGTGTTAATGGAAGTGTAAGTGTAAGTGTGTATGTAAGTGGATGTAAGTGTGTATGTAAGTGCATGTAAGTGTGTATGTAAATGTGTGTGTATGTGATAAAGATATAGTCAAGGAGAAAGAGGAGATACAAAGAGGAAAGCAAGAAAATAAAAAGGAGAAACCATTCCGCCCACAATACACACGCAGAAAGCGAAGACAATGTTGGCCGGAGGAGTTGATAAGGAAAATGACGTTAATAGGATTACCCATTTACGAGTCGAGTAATATATGGAGTTCAGTGTCGAAGAAAGAATGAAAGATAAAATCGGGAACAGAAGTTTTATCTTTTATATTTTTGTTTTATTTGATGTTACTTTTGATTTCATTTTTTTTATTATTATTTTTTTATTTTTATTTTTATTTTATTATTATTTTTTTTTGCTTTTGTTGTTCTTCTCCAGTTAGGTCTTGGGTGCATTTCATGATTGAAGTGCAATAAGAGAGTTAGGAGTTTGAAATGAACTGTAGATATATTTCGGCGGAGGTCGATAGCGATCCCATAAAAGGAGAGACCATAACAGAGCCGGACGCGCAACAAAGACTGCAATAGTTTACGTTGCAGCTGAGACAATCATGAAACCTATAAACAACAGGCGTAAATTCGACCAAAACTATAACTGATGCTCATGTAAAAAAATAAGCTTACATGACATGCAAATTGAGAGAGAGAGAGAGAGAGAGAGAGAGAGAGAGAGAGAGAGAGAGAGAGAGAGAGACAGAGAGAGAGAGAAAGAGAGAGAGAAGAAACCCACATAAAAAAACAGATAAATACAGCCAAGACACACATAAAAAAACACATAAAAAACTGATAAGCAAATCTCCAATAATTGATTTTTTAGTAAAAGCCAACGAGAGACAGAGAGCGAGAGAAAGATAAAAAAAAAAAAAGCTGATTCTGCAGAGCTGTAAACTGGTGAGTGAGTGGAGCATGTTCCCGATACTGCAGTGTGCATGTGCAAGCCTCGAGTCTCGGGTACAAATCACCTCATCCCGTGTGCATGGCAATCGGTCCAGACTCGCGGATACACTGAGCCACAGACTTTGCATGCCGACTTCCCGAGGCGTAAACAGTGGATGAAAGAAAAGGAGGATTTTTTCTTTTAATCCGTAAAAGAATTTGGAAAGTGGTGTGGTGGGTTAATTATATGATGGTAGGGAGAAAATGGCAGTTGTAGTTATTTTGCTCTTAGTATTTTTTATAAATTCGTAAATTGCAAAGAGAGCAGTGTTGATAATTATGTGCTGCTGACAATGCTAATCACAATAATGATGATACTAGTAACAAGCAACAGAAACAAAACACAGCAGTGGTTGTGATAAGGAGGTCAATCTTGTCATAATTAGATAGGCCTTATCTTAATAACTTGATTACTCTTATCGTTAATTGTGATGTTCACACGTTCCTAATCGGAAGTAGATTTTTACGAGGATGATTTTGTTCAGTTTATTTCGCGTGAAGTTTTAATGAAAGGCTTTATTTTAGAAGCATCATGCAGAGTTAGATAAACAAGCACGCGGGGCTTGGATAACGTAGCCAGGCAAATAGATTAAGAAGGGTAAATTATATCCAACATCAGGGAATAATTTGTAAGAAAGCGAGAGGAAAACGCACATTCTCAGTTTTGTCATGTACACACACACACACACACGCACGCACGCACGCACGCGCGCGCACTCTCCCTCCCTCTCTCTCTCTCTCTCTCTCTCTCTCTCTCTCTCTCTCTCTCTCTCTCTCTCTCTCTCTCTCTCTCTCTCTCTCTCTCTCTCCTCCCTCTCCCTCTCTCTCTCTCTCTCTCTCTCTCTCTCTCTCTCTCTCTCTCTCTCTCTCTCTCTCTCTCTCTCTCTCTCTCTCTCTCTCTCTCTCTCTCTCTCTCTCTCCCTCTCTCCCTCTCCCTCTCCTCTCCCTCTCTCTCTCTCTCTCTCTCTCTCTCTCTCCCTCTCTCTCTCTCTCCCTCTCCCTCTCCCTCTCCCTCTCTCTCCCTCCTAGACACACACACGCACTCTCTCTCTCTCTCTCTCTCTCTCTCTCTCTCTCTCTCTCTCTCTCTCTCTCTCTCTCTCTCTCTCTCTCTCCCTCTCCCTCCCTCCTTTCCTCCCTCCCTTCCTCTCACCCTCCCTCTCAGACCCACACTCGCACGCTCTCATACACCCAAGCAGGCAAACAACCAAATGCAAACAGAAGCGAAATGACAAAACAAACCCCAACCAGACCAGACCAGTAGGGCGCCGACTTACCATCTCCCCCATACCCCTTACCCCTCCCCTCCCACCCCTCTCGCCTCCTAGCCTTCCCCTCTCACCCATTTACCCTTCCCCTCCTATAACCTATCCTTCCCTATCACCCCCTCTGCACTTCGCCATCTCCTCCCCTCTCACCCCCTACCCTCCCCTCTCACCCCCTCCCCTCCTCCCCAAGCCCTCTACACTTCTCCCACCCCTATCCCTCCCTCCCTACCTCTCCCTCCCTACCTCCCCCCAAGCTCTCTACACCTCTCCTTCCCTATCCTTCCCTCCCTCCCTACCTCTCTCTCCATACTTCTCCCTACCTCTCCTCTCCCTTCCTACCTACCTCCCTCCCCCTCTCACCCCCCCCCCCCCAACCCCTCTTCTCTTACCCTGGCATGACGAATGACGTCAGATAGTGTTTGGTGTGTGAGTACTTGCAGCCGCTTATGTACATCATGCATGAGTCGACGACCCTTGGAGATTACGGGGAAAATGGGGGGGGTAAGGGTGGAAGGGGGAGGGCGGAACATGGCACTCACTATCGTTTTTGTTGTTGTTTTGTTTTGTTTTATTTATGGGTGGGGGGTGGGTGGGGGGTGTAGGGTAGGCTGTCTTTATTGTAATGATTATGGTAATTGATAGCGTTTTTTTTTTTTTTTTTTATCCTGTGTGTAAGCGTTTTTTTTTTTATTAATATCCTGTGTGTATGTTACAATTTGAGAGAACCATTAGTTCCCTCACAGATACATTCCCGAAGACTTGTACGTTTAATTTTATAGTTATTTTAATTGTTATTATTAGCATTATCGTTTTTATCGTTATTATCGCCATCGTCTGTTGACACGACAGATCATTTTCAATCGATTAATCAATTATCATTATCGTTTTTATTATTACTGTTTTTTTTTTTTTCATTCTTACTATTTATTATAATGATAATGATACTATTAATATCACAATCACAACTGCCGTTATTACTATTATCATTACAATTGTTATCAATATTACATTATATCTCTGTCTCCTATTTTATTAAGTTCCTTCTCTGTCTCACTCCTCTCTCTCCCTGTGACTCTGGTGAGCTTGAGCGTGTCGTATAACGTGACTGGAGTAAGCTCTTCTGTCTGTCGCTGAAGCCGCCGAAGGAGAGAGCGCTTGAGTGCTCTCGCAGCTGTCGCAGTAAAATGTGCATGAATATTTACTCGAGGAATAAAATCTACTTTAATGTTTGCAGCTTACGCCCCTCTCTCTCTCTCTCTCTCTCTCTCTGTATCATTTAGATTTTACTATTATTATTATTGTTTTTGTTGAAAAGCTTGGAAATATAAGAGTTTGCGATGATGCGAGCTTACCCATCGCGGCGTTTTCTCGGGATTACGACCAGTGCACGATAGACCATTGGCAAAAGTTTGACGATTTGTCATTTATTTTATGCTTTCTGGGAGGAAGAGATGGGCGTTTTGCCTGGCCCGGGGGAGGCGTGTGGAGGCTGGGAGGGAGGGAGGGGGCCAGGGGGGCGGTCGTGCGGAATGTGAGAGGGAAAGATTGATAAAGATAAGAAGAAGGAAGGGTTAGATTAAGTGGAGTAGTTGAAGAAGAAGGGAAGTTCTGAATATGAGGAGGAAATGCTGTGTGATAGATATTAAAGGAGGCGAGGGGGAGAGAGAAGAGACAGGCAGACGGATAGACAGACAGACAGACAGAGAAGAGAGAGACAGACAGAGAAGAGAGAGAGAGAGAAAGAGAGAGAGAGAGAGAGAGAGAGAGAGAGAGAAAGGAAAAGAGAGAGAAAGGACCCCCCCTCGGTGCCATAGGGAAAAAGCAGGCTCTCGGCGTGGCCCGAAGGAACAAAGAGTCCTCAGCTGGAGAAGCAAACAACCTGAGTGTTGTCTTGCTGACGGAGTCCGACAGTAGCTGGGAGGAGACAGCGCACCGCACGTCATGGGCGAAGTTCCCATTGAAATGCAGGCGGAGCGTCGACCATAACGGCGACGGGGCGTTCTCGACTCTCCAAACCCTTTTCGGAAGCCTCTCCTTTTGCAAGATATTTGGGGATTTGATTGAGTGCGGAGTCGTGATGGACGGATTCGGAGTTAGCGATCTCCGTAGCGTATATCCGTGCGGGCATGCGTACGACAATGGCCCTTTGACAAAAGAACCAAGCACCGGAACCATATTTTTTTTCAGCCCTAAAGTCGGTTCTCATCCTAAGATCTCACATCACCGGAACTGTAACTCTTTCGGCATCAAAGTCGGCCCCCTCCACAGGATCTCGTGTCCTTTGTACGGCACTGTGGCACTTCCCTTTACCTCGCGGAGGCACTCTGCCCTCGTCTCGCAGAGGGAGCTCGAGTCAGGCACACATTTACGAGACATGAGTGCCTCTGGTGTGTCATGCGCCACCGCCATGAATAATGCAGAAGTACATTAAACCGCACAACAGACAAACGATTATCCATAGTGTGCGAAACCCCCAACTAACTTGTTTAATGCCACGGGTCTGAGCTGAGGATTTTATTCTAAACCTCTGGCAACATTTGCAATATTGGTGCACCGGGATGTCGCTTGACACAATACAGAGAGAAAAAAAAACAATATCAAAAAGGATT
>BOPN01000102.1:291130-293630 GCA_017312705.2 Penaeus japonicus
GGTGTATAATATATGTTTATATATATATATATGCATATATATATATATATATATATATATATATATATATATATATATATATATATATATGTATATATATATATATATATGAAGGCGAGGGAGGGAATCTTCTCGACCGTTTAAGACTTTGTTGGAAATGTTACTGAGTCATCGGCATTAACTGTGCTAAGTCAAGTTGTACTGTCCCGGCGAGCAAAAAAAAAAAAAAAATGCTATGTAACGTTTGTGAAAGATGTCATTGCAAGTTATGGCAAAAAAAACAACAAAAAAAACTTGTTTAGTTATCTCCTCTTTGTTTGTTATTTTTATTAAGGTCAAGAAACAAAAGACAAAGACACAGGCGTCGTATTTCCATCCGTCTGGAGATGAATGTAAAGCTTTTGAATAAGATTGTCGAACTTAAGTTTTGTTGTTTTTGTATCTTTATTAAGCGACTGCATTATAACTCTTGTCTGTCTGTTCATCTTTTTTTTAATGCAAGTTGCTTTATCGTTGTGCAATATTGCTAATTAATCATCGTTGCACTTGCACGGAAATCGAGGCGCTTCGAGGGTCATTTGAGTGATTAATATCTCTTCATGTCAGTTTTTATCTTTTATTTTTTTCCTGAGGGAGATTTTTTTTTTCAGTAATAATCACTTTCTTTCTGAAACTCTATTTATATTGTCATTGATGTGTTCGAAAACTACTGAACTATCAAATGATTTTCGAAATTTCATATGAAACGAGTTCAATCCAGCTTTAGAAAATTAATTGTTTAGAAACAACATGTGCAACGGAATGCAATATCTAAGGGAACTTTCTAGTTTGTTTTTTTCTTTTCCTTTTGGACCTAAGCCTATGAACGCAAGCACACCTCTGCCTTCCATCAAGCACGTAGAGAGAGAGGGAGAGAGAGAGAAACAGAAACAGAAACAGAAACAGAAAGAGAGAGAGAGAGTGAGTGAGTGAGTGAGTGAGTGAGTGAGAGAGTGAGTGAGTGAGTGAGAGAGAGAGAGAGAGAGAGAGAGAGAGAGAGAGAGAGAGAGAGAGAGAGAGAGAGAGAGAGAGAGAGAGAGAGAGAGAGAGAGAGAGAGAGAGAGAAAGAAGGAGAGAGAGAGAGAAAGAGAAAGAGAAAGAGAAAGAGAAAGAGAAAGAGAAACAGAAAGAGAAAGAAAGAGAGAGAGAAAGAGAAAGAGAGAGAGAGAGAGAGAGAGAGAAAGAGAAAGAGAGAAAGAAAGAAAGAGAGAGAAAAAGAAAGAAAGAGAGAGGTAGATAGAGCAAGAGCGAAAGAGAGAGAGAGAGAGAGAGAGAGAGAGAGAGAGAGAAAGAGAAAGAAAGAGAGAGTAGAGCTTGTCGGATGGCATTGGTGCTGACAGGAGTGACTGCAGTCGTGGGTGACATGTCGGGAACTGTCCATTATGTGGGCCCGGGTCAGCTGCATTGTTGCCGGGGGGCGAAGACTGGTGTTGGGTTGCGGTTAGCGAGGGGAACTCCTGATCTCCGCCCGTGGTGTGGCTAGCGTCTGGGTCTCTGGCGTCTGGATTTTGGATTTTCGGATTTTGGTTGGAGTCAATTTTGGACGTGCCTCTATGGTGGTAGCACTCTTCGATTTTTTTTTTTTTTTTTTTTTTTGGGGGGGGGGTTTGTTTTTATGTTTTTGTTTTGCGACCTAGGGTGGTTTCGTTTTTTTTTCTTTTTTTTTTTTCTTTTTTTTTACGGCCTTATTGACTGTCTATTGTATTCTAGTCAGTTGTGTTTACGTTTATTTTTCTCTCCACGCAAAACGTTGATTTTTTTACTGTCTTATCTATTAGTCAATTTTTATCACATATATTTCTCTCTCTCTTCCTCTCTCTCTCTCTCTCTCTCTCTCTCTCTCTCTCTCTCTCTCTCTCTCTCTCTCTCTCTCTCTCTCTCTCTCAATTACCATCAATTATATTCGATAATCAAGCAACAACCTTCGTGTACCGTTGACGGAGGAGCAAAATCACTAAATATAAAATGAAAATTTGATGGAAAGCTAATACAAATAAGAACCACAACACGTTTTAATAGTTTAATTTTTCGCGATATATTCTCGCTGTATATTATTATTTTCGAAAGCTGGAATAAGAGGAAGATGGAGGAAGAGTAGGAGGTAATAAAATTAGGAAGAATAATGGAGAAATAATGGGGAAAAGGGCAGAGGATGATTAAAATTGACATTGGAATTATAGATATGACAATTGTATTAATGATGATGATGATGATTATGGTAATTATGATAATGATGATGGTAATATAATGGCAAAATAAAGATTGTACTAATTATATTATTGATAATAGTAATGATCATGGTAATGATTGATAATAGCAATAATGATGATAATAATAATGATAGTAATAATATTGTTGTTGATAATTATGATAATAAAAGTAATAATATTGATGATAATAACGATCATGATGACAATGATAGTAATCGAAATACTGATAATGATGAGAAAACCAGGGAACG
>BOPN01000102.1:308630-313630 GCA_017312705.2 Penaeus japonicus
CCAAACTTTTCTGGACGACAAATTGCTTTGAAACTTGTGACTAAATTGAAGAATTATATTAGAAATTTGCACTGAAGACTATTACTAAACTAAAGGCCATCACAAAAGTACTTAACATAAAGAAAGTATATTATTATACATAGGAGGGAGTTTGAAAGCTTCGTTTGTTGGTATTGAAATCGTATCTTTTAAAGGCAAAAGACAACCGAGAGAGTGCTACAAGAAGACATCGAGTGGTATGAAGCAAAGTTAAATGGTAGTGCTGCATCCACTGGTTCTGCTGACCATTAAGCCTACTAAAAGGAAGGAATACAGAAATAAGAGGAAATGTAGTCTGGCAAATAAATTACTGAGTGAGATTCAGGAATATGTGAAAACGATACAGATGATGAACATGACAACGGAAACTTAATCTTCCTCAACTTTAGAAGATTTATCCACTCCTGATGACTGCCAGAAGGGAAACGGAAATACACCACGGAAATAATGCAACAAATTTTACTGATGCTTTTTTTTTCAAGTAGTAGGTCTTGACAGCAGATTGATTCCTTTAGATACTACCATTTTCCACAAGAAAGGCAGTAAGCAACTATTGGTAAAAGAGATGACACTCTAGCTTCATTGAAGATAACCAATATGAATAAAAACATGTCATAACCTCAGGGAATTAATCCAAAGATTTTTATGAAGATATAAATGATGAGGTCCGTTTTCAGTGGCCAATTAACTTTAATGCTATTGACGGGTAACCAATCATGAACTACTGAACAGACATGCAAAATTATTTTGTCTTGAGTCCTTAAAAGAATTTAAAAAACATAATATTGCCTAGGATATTTGTGCCAGTTGGTGTTAGGTGGTTAGGTTATATGTGTTCATTACTATATATATATAAATGTGTGTGTGTGTGTGTACACACACACACACACAGATATACGCTCCTACTCCTCACTTGTATGTACGTATGTATGTACGTATGTGTCTCCCCTTTTCCATGTCCATCCGTCATTGGAGATGGAACCCGCCTTGGCTCTCTCGGGCAGCCGTTATTTGGAAAACACTTCAATGTTTTTTGCAACCGGCTTCTTTATTGCTTGTTGCAGCAAGTGTCCCCGATTGATGGAGTATAAGCGGTGTTGCAGACTCCTACGCGAGTATTTTTTGCAAATTCTTGCAGGCTGGACGACGCCCAAGGAACGACCGCTTGTTTGTTTAGTTGGAAATAGTCTGTGTGTCGCTGGGTATAGGCTTGCACGGCGACGGAATCGGATCCCATGAATGGCAAAATCGAGACGGGATGAGACCGGCGGCGCGTTCTGATAGGCTGGTGGATCGGTCGGGCGCCGGAGGCAGTGTGGAGAAAAGGCTGGGCTTGTTGGAGTTGTAGGGGGGGGGGGCAGAGGTTGTGGGGCCAGATCCGTCTTATTAGACTCAAAGGCGTTGGCCTCGTGGGGCTTCAGGGAAATGAACGTGGCTGAAGGCGAGGAGGACATGCTGGACGGAATGATACAGTACGTCAGAGTCAGTACAAGGTATGACAGCCGGGACGAGGGTAAGAGCGAGCGCGCAAGGTCGAAATTCCAAGGGTTTGAGCATACACGCGACGGCCTTCGTGGCGTGCCTTATCTCGACGCAGAGATTTGTTGCCACTGGCGGTCGCGGTGTTGCCCACTGGCGAGTCTCTCTTTTACGGGCGACTGCCACAGTACTCCTTTTCTATGACTGGTCCTATGTAGTCTATGGTAGTCTTTGTGTACTTTCTTGCCGCTACTTTTGTGCTCCTTAGGTCTTGTATGCTCTATGGCTGTCCTTGTGTACACTTTGGTTGCTCCCGTGTACACTGTAAGTGCTGTTGTAACCCTGGAGGATGCCCATTTGCCAATGTGTACACTGGAGGTGCTCGTGTGTACACAGTGGCTATCCTTAAGTACGCTCTCCGTCGCTGCACTTGTTGCTCTGTCGCTCCTTCCAAGTGAGAAAGCTGTCTCGCTAGACACTGCGAACTGACACTCGAGGGCTGTGAAGAGCAGAGGAAGTAAACGAAAGCGAACGAAGGATGGAGAACCGCAGGAAGGCGAGAATACGAGGAGAAGGGGGAGGAGGAAGGAGAAAGGAGGAAGGAGACAGGATGGAGGGAGGAGAAGGGAAGAGGAGGTAAGAGAAAGGAGGGAGGAGAAGGAAGGGAAAAATGGATGAGGGAGGAAAAAAAGGAGGAGAAGGAATAATAATAAGAAAAAGAAGGTGATGAAGAAGAAAAAGGAGAGGAGAGGAGAGAGAGAGAGAGAGAGAGAGAGAGAGAGAGAGAGAGAGAGAGAGAGAGAGAGAGAGAGAGAGAGGGAGAGAGAGCATTGTGAATCTTCGGTGACAAACTTTCGCTCCCTCGCGCGGGTGTGCAACAGGCTGCTGAAGGAGAGGGGGGGGGGGGATGCCAGAGCCAGATAGCTAGGCACAGGTGGGGAGTGGGGAGGGGGAGGGAGGAGGGGTTGTGGGAGAGTTGGAGGGGAGGAGGGAGGGGAGGGGGAGGATGACAGGCAATAATTGAGGAGGTAAATGTTACCGAGAGGAAGAGGAATGAAGAAGGAAAGGAAGAAGAAGAAAGAAGAGGAGGAGGAGGAAAAGAGGAGCGTGTGAAGGACAAGAAGAAAAAATAGAAAAATAATTATGATGACGATGATGATGATGATGGGGAAAATGGAGCAGGGGATAGAAGAAAAGAAATAACATGACGGGAAGATGAGAGAGAGAGAGAGAGAGAGAGAGAGAGAGAGAGAGAGAGAGAGAGAGAGAGAGAGAGAGAGAGAGAGAGAGAGAGAGAATAAGAGAATAAAGGAGAAGAAAAACAGAAGCCAAAAGAAGAGATGGAAAAGGCTCTGGAGAAGTCGGGAAGTGCCTCTGCGTGAGCCTGTGTTGGCCGAGGGCGCACATGTGCATGTATGTGTGCGTGTATGTGCATGCATGCTTATCTGCATTTGCATGCGAAGTTACGTGTGCGTGTGTGTGTGAGTGGGGAAGGCATTGTTGATAATGGAGTTGCAGAAGTGGAGCGAAAGAGTTGCTGAAGCGGGTGGAAGTGTGGGCAAACTCGGATCGTGGGCGTCGTAAGGAGGATATGGGCGGCGGGAAGAAAGGGATGAGGGGAGTGAGGGAGGGAGGAGAGGAGAGAAGAGAGAGAGGGGGGAGAAGTGGTAGAGGGGATAGAGGAGAGAGAGGGGAGGAAGGAGAGAAAAGGATGAAGGGATAGCGCAGAGAAGAAGAGGATGAAGAAAGAGAGGAGAGAAATGGAAGTGTGGAGATGGGAGAGAGAAGGGAGGGAGGAAGAAGAAGGGAATGAGGGAGAAGGTAGGGATGAGGAATGGAGAAGTGAGAAAGGGGGGAGGAGAAGGAGAAGGAGAAGGAGCAGGAGCAGGAGCAGGAGCAGGAGCAGGAGCAGGAGCAGGAGCAGGAGCAGGAGGAGGAGGAGGAGGAGGAGGAGGAGGAGGAGTAGTAGTAGGAGGAGAAGGGATGTTAGAGAGAGCTAGAGGAGGGAATGGAAAAAAGGGGGTAGGGAGGTAGAGCGAAAGTTATTAGTATTTTATTCTTTTATTGATGCTGCGCGCTATGTATAATATTTTATTGCAAGCGGATGATTGCACATTCACGGCAACGCGGAGGTATTTGCATATTGAACCAATGTGTGAAAATGTTCAACAGCGAAATGTAGACTGAATGTGGGTGAGGTGGGCGGCCGGCACGTTCAGGTTTAGCGGCCGTGATAGTCAGCCGTGATGAACATGTTTGTTCACGCTGTTCATATTATATGGGCAGAACATTATGTTTTGTTATAAAGCTGCCTGGCTTTTTTTTTTTTTTTTTTTTTTTTTTTGGGGGGGGGGGTACATGGTTTAAATAATAGCGAAGGGGAGAGAGTTTGTTAATTGACACAATTAATTTGGCTGTTTGGTTATGCGGGATAGCAATACGTGTGTTTGAACCTGTGTAAATTTGCATGGCCGTTTACCTGCACAGAAACAGGCATAAGCAAAAAATGAAATCACACTGGCATCATTTATTTATTTTATATATATATAAAAAAAAGAAAAAGAGTCAATTGAAATAGACAGAGACAATAACCCAGAAAAATGTCATAACAGGCACAACGAAATTTCACCGATTATTGAAGCAAATACAAACAAACAGATTACCACTAACAAATGCAGCATAGACAATACCACGACGGATCAACTACCACACCCAAACGAAATACCACAGATAAATTCAGCAAAATGCAGTACCACAGGGAGGCCGAATATCACCATTTAGCGAAATATCAATAACCAGACCCCAAACCACAGACCAGTGAAACGTCACAGACAACCGAAAGACCACAGACGATGTGAGTCACATAGACCAAACGCAACAGGCGATGTGCCACAGGTAGACCAAGATACACAGAGGCAGATATCCACGAATCTAGACCCCGGATAGACGGATACACCACAGCACCACGAAATTCCACTGTCAAACGGAAGAATACCAGAGATAGAGTGATAGACTGATAAGACCACAAACGGACGAAATACCAGAGATAGACTGATACGATCATGCGCATGGGAGGTGGGTGAAGGATACCCCCTATGGTGAGGGCACGACCTGGCAGAGGGGTTGGGACCTCATTAAATTGTGATCAGGGCACGTGCCTCATCACCTTTCGCCCCGCCCCCCCTCCCATCCCCTCCCGTGCTCTTTCACATACCCATCTGGAGCATGGGCATGAGGTGGGTGTTGGGGGAGGGGGTTGGTGGGGGGGAGAGGAGGGATGTGTGGAGGGGAGGGGGGTCTCTATGTGTGTGTGTCGGTATCTGTGTTTATGATTATGTGAGTGCTTTATGTATATTTGTGTATGCATGGTTATGTGCATGGATTTGTATGTATAATTGGATGTACGTGTGTGAGTGTGTGTCCGCCTAAGCTGTATATGTGTGTGCAATACACCGCAAGTGACCATTGCTATTTCTGACTGT
>BOPN01000102.1:318630-321130 GCA_017312705.2 Penaeus japonicus
GCCGGAGAAATAGAAGGAGAAGAAAAAGTAAACACGAAAAAATAGTATAAGACAAAATAGAGATACAAAGAGAAAAATCAAGAAAATAAACACGAAGAATGAAAAAGAGACACAAATAGAGATACACAGAAAGAGATAAAAAAACATCAACGCATAATCAGAGAAGGATACAAAGATACATAGAAGGAAATGATAATAAAAATACAACAAGAAGAAGAGTGACATAGAAAACGAGAAAAGGAAGAGAGTCAACGTAAGAGACAAGAACCCCTCCCCCACCCCACCCCACCCCCCACACCGCCCATGCCTGCCGATCTACACCCGTAATAGGTGTGGCGTTACAGCTGCCTAATTGTATTCGTGGATGGTGTAGGTGTGACGACTATAACGGACGGTGTGGTATGGTGAGGGTACTTGGGGTTGGGCGAGGGGGTGGGGAGGGTTAGAGGAGGTATAGTGTCTGTTGGGTGGGGAGTTATGGTGTCTGATGGAAGGGAGGGGGTAATGTGTCTGTTGAAGGGGAGGGGGTATTGTGTCTACTGGTGGAGTCAGCAGGGGGGGGGGATGGGGAGGAGTCAGCAGGGGGAAAAATGGGGAGGAAACAGTAGGGTTAGTGGTAGGGAGGAATCAGCAGGGGGAGGGGAGCTGGGGAGGAGGGGAGGAGTCAGCTTAAAAGATATGGCTACAGCTATTAAACATTGTTAAACCCTGTGGTTCAACATTAACAGCGCACGTAACATTCCAAAAAAAAACAACGTTTGACATATAAATACATGTTATTAATACATACACAATTTTTAGATAGGCAGGGGAGGAGGAGGGGGGGGGAGTAATAGCAGGGGGTGGGGGGTGGGGGTAGTTTTATGGCCAAAGCGGCTACGATTCCATAAGCATTGCATTGCATTTGCCTTTTTTTTCCACCGTTGTTCAATTCGTTGGAAGTTCACATGAATTTGAACTCGGATTCCGGGCTGGGAAAATGGTGTGAATTGACGATGGTCTGAGTTCATGGTGAATGCTTAATCGAAATAATGATGGTGTGATGTTGATGGTAATGATAATAGTAATAATAATGATGATTATTCTCCTTATTATTGTTATTAATTTTATTTTATTTTCATTATTATTATTATTATTATTATTATTATTATTATTATTATTATGTGTATGACATTATCATTGACATTATTATTTACATTATCATTGACATTATCATTAACATTATCATTATCATTATCATTAACATTATCATCAACATTATCATTATCACCACCACCACCACCATCATTACCACAGCTATTATCATCATCATAATCATAACTATCATATTGATCCTTTATATATATATGTGTGTGCCCCTTGCGTCATACATAATAAGCATAATCAATATTAATGCGTGTTTGTCGATCATTTGCAAACAGATATGGTGTTTGCATAAAAGTGCAGGTGTGTTTCATATGTTTGAGAAGGGAGTTGGATACATAAACACGGGATATATATGTATGCACGCAAACATACGCGCGCCCATGATGATGGTGAAGGTTGTGATGAGGGTGGTAATGTGTAGGGCGATATTGGTGATCGTTATGGTGGTTCTTGGTGATGAGGGGCTGGCTATTTTTGAGAGCTTTGCTATTTTTTGTTAGTAATAGTATTGCTATTATTATTGTTATCATTATTATTATTATTATTATTATTGTTGTTATTATTATTACTGTTATTACTATTATTACTGTTATTATTGTTATTATTATTATTACTATCATCATCATCATCATTGTCATCTTCATCATCATTACTACTACTACTACTACTACTACTATTACTACTACTACTACTACTATTACTTTTATTGATATTATCATCATTACTATCATCGTTATTAATATTGTTATCATTATTATTATTGTTGTTATCATTTTTGTTATTGTTATTAATCACAAGAATACTGATAATTGTCATAATATAAATATTGATAATTATTGTAATAATGAGTCATTAATGATTTAGTATTAAATCTGATGATTGTAATGATAAATGTCAGTGATACGTCATGCCCCTGCATAAGGTTTCATTAATTAATGGAAATAAAAAGACGGGAGAGAGGGAAGGGAACAGGGAATACCGGAAGTACATTTGGTGAGAATGAAGTAATAGGAGTAGCTGTGTGTATCTTATTGTTATTATAATGATCATTTCTGTCATCTACATCATTATTATCTTTATAATCATCACCAACATCATCACCATCATAATAATAATCATCATCATCAGCACCAGCCTCACCATCACGTGATCATCATTATCACCATCACCATCACAAATAAACATACATATATACATTTTTTTTCTTATCTCTCATCTTCCCCCATATGTTTCATTTGCCCCTTTCGCCCCTATGCCCCCTCCCCTACCCTCTACCCCCACAAATAATCCCCCGGGGCATTAATCCCCCAGGGGCATTAATTCCTCTCCCCCCCCCTCCCGCGTGCATAGATGC
>BOPN01000102.1:326130-328630 GCA_017312705.2 Penaeus japonicus
TACCTCTCTTCTTCTTTCTCCTCCTTCTCCTCCTCTTCATCCGCTTCGCTTCATGTACATCCCTCTCCTCCTCCTCTCTTTCCCTTCCGCCTCCTCCTCCTCCTCGTCCTGCCCTTCCTCCTCCTCCTACTCCTCGTCCTGCCCTTCCTCCTCCTCTACCACCTCCTTCTTCCTCCTCCTCCTCTTCTTCGCTTCATTTGCATCTCTCTCGTTCCATCCTCGGAAGCGGGGAAGAGACAATAATGCATAAGGGAAAATATATTGACAAAGAAAGGGTGAAGTGGAACCAGAAACAAAAGAGGAGGAGGAAATGGAAGGGAAAGTGAAGGGAAGGTATGAGGCTATTATGAGGAGGGAGGGAGGGAGGGAGGGAGGAAGGAAGGAAGGAAGGAAGGAAGGAAGGAAGGAAGGAAGGAAGGAAGGAAGGAAGGAAGGAAGGAAGGAAGGAAGGAAGGAAGGAAGGAAGGAAGGCGAGGGAGGAGGAAGGAAGAAAATAAGAAGAATAGAAAAGGACGGACGGAAGAAAGAAAGCATGAGCGAGGATTCAATGAATGAAGGGAGGAGAAAGAAATAGAAGAAGAGGGGGACGAAGAGGAGGAAAAAGAAGAGGAGGAGGAGGAGGAAGAAGAAGAAGAAAACGACGACGAGAAGGAAGTTTGAGGAGGAAGAAAAAGAAAGGAATTCGGAAGAAGAGAAAATGACACACGGCTATAACACACTTCGTCTTGTCTGTGTGTATCTGTGCATGTGCGTGAATCCGCCTTCACATGCGGTTGCATGGTTGCACATGCATTCCGAGGGTGAAAAGTGATTTGTGACAGGCAGGTTTGTTATATTAAGGGTGTTTACAGAATGATGTAGCAGGAGCACCGCGGGGCGCCGGCTTCCCGCTGCGTCTTGGGACAACACTATTAATAATCCCGACAACAACCTTGTTACCTTCATTACTAGCTGGCTAGTTAGAGCTGTCACGCGAGACTGCTGTCGCTGATGTACACGATACGTGCACTCTTGCGTTATGCCCCGCCTGTCATGCACGCGCGCGGGTGTGCGTTTACACACGCACATACATACACACACACGCGTGTGCGAACCTACTCACGTAATTTGCAGAAATGCAATAGTATACTTGCAAATGAGCCAATGTGCTTGCAAATGGACAAACTGACACACGATACCTATGCTCATGTATACACGATACCTATGCTCATGTACACACGATACCTATGTCCATGTACACACTATAATTATGCTTATGCACATATAATATTCGAACACTACTCGCACACGCCAGCTTGAAGGCACAAGTTGAATTACACTTTTCCTCACACACACGCGCGCGCAAAGTATATATACACACACACACACTGACATTACATACTCACACTCACACTCACTATATATGTATACGCAAGCAGAAACGCGCATTTACGTGCAGCTGCTACGCAAAGTCGAGTCATATTTCGGCGTTTTTGCCAAATTTATTTTATTATGGTAATTGTTGGGGTGGAGAGAAGGGGAGGGGAGGCCATTACACGTTCATATTTTGTTTTATTATTGTCTCTTTCTCTCCTTCCCCTCTTTCGCTCGGTTGCCTCGCCGTAAAACCATCTATTATTCTCTCTCTCTCTCTCTCTCTCTCTCTCTCTCTCTCTCTCTCCCACCGCTTGTTCCCCTCCGGCCAATCAGAAGAGATCTTTCAAAAGGGTTATACTTCGTGACCGATAAATTGTATTTATTCATTTCGTTTAACACAGAGTTTCAGTTCATTTACAGGACCATGTTGACGCATATCTTTGGGGATCGCTGTGTTTATAGCTCTCTCTCTCTCTCTCTCTCTCTCTCTTCTCTTCTCTTCTTCTTCTTTTTCTCTCTTTCTCTCTCTCTCTCTTTATATATATATATATATATATATATATATATATATATATATATATATATATATATATGTGTGTGTGTGTGTGGTAGTGTGTATTTCTTTTATCACTCCTCCATATCTTCCTCCTCTCCCTCCTCCTCCCTTCC
Source organism: Penaeus japonicus (assembly GCA_017312705.2). Classification (NCBI taxonomy): domain Eukaryota; kingdom Metazoa; phylum Arthropoda; class Malacostraca; order Decapoda; family Penaeidae; genus Penaeus; species Penaeus japonicus. Next base: position 328,156 of record BOPN01000102.1, read on the forward strand.
CCCACCCCATCCCCTCCCTTCTCTCTCCTCTCCCTCTTCCCCCTCTTCCTCTTCCTCTTCTCTCTCATCCTCTCATTCACTCTCTCCCATTATCTTCCTCTTTACTCTCTCTCTCTCCCCTCTCTCCACTCTCTCTTGCATGCGCGTGGGATGACATTCAACAAGGCTCTCTAGTGATTTAAATGATAATACGGTGTTTAGGAGGAACATGAATAAAAGAGGGGGACGCAAGAATAAAAAAAGCAGAAGAAATTGCAATGATTGCAATACAGTGATTTTAAAGCTAGAAATAATGCTAAGGGGAATGAGGGTTAGTTTTAGAATGCAACGAAAATTATTGGTGTAAGTAGGGAGAGGGAGGAGTTGGGGGAGGGGGAGGGGGGCGGTGATAAAGAATGAACGAAACGTAATAGAAAATGGAGATGCAGTAGAAGAAAAAGATAAAGAAGAAGAAGTAATAATCATAATAATAAGT
>BOPN01000102.1:338630-341130 GCA_017312705.2 Penaeus japonicus
GTGTTGCTGCGTTTGTTTTTCTGGGATTTAAGAGATCGTCTGATGGGAGGGGGGAGGGGGGAGGGGGGAGGGAGGAGGGAGGAAAATCAAAGGGAAAGAGAGGGAGGGATCTCTCTCTCTCTCTCTCTCTCTCTCTCTCTCTCTCTCTCTCTCTCTCTCTCTCTCTCCCTCTCTCTCTCTCCCTCTCTCCCTCTCTCTCTCTCTCTCTCTCTCTCTCTCTCTCTCTCTCTCTCTCTCTCTCTCTCTCTCTCTCTCTCTCTCTCTCTCTCTCTTCTCTCTATCTCTCTCTCTCTCTCTCTCTCTCTCTATATATATATATATATATATATATATATATATATATATATATATATATATATATATATATATATCTCTTCTTCATATTAAAAATTAGTCAAAAATATTTGTTGGACAGGGTATGTGCATAGTTAACAAGACAATAAAGGAGAATGTTTGCGTTCGCTACGTGTTGCTGCGTTTGTTTTCTGGGTTAGAGATCGTCCTGATAGGAGGGGGGAGGGAGGAGGGGAGGGAGGGTGGGTGGATGGGTAGGGGGATGGGGATGGGTGGGTGGGGGAAGAGAGGAGGGATGGGTAGGGGGATGGGGATGGGAGGAGGGAGGGTGGGTGATGGTGGGAGGGAGGTTGGTAGGGGAGGTGGGAGGGAGGGAGGGAAGGTGGGATGGAGGGGGAAGAGGAGGGAGGAGTGGGGATGGGAGGAGGAAGAGAGGAGGGAGGGTGGGGGGATGGGAGGGAGAGGAGGGGATGGGAGGAGAATTGGAGGAGAGAGAGAGAAAGAGAGAAAGAGAGAGAGACGGAGGGGAGGGGGAGGAGGGTGGAGGGAGGAATGAAAATGGTAATGAAGAGAAGATGAGAAAGAGGAGGAAGGTGGAAGAAGGGAGGAGTTATGATAATGATAATAATGAGACAAAGAGGAGGACGAGGAAGGGAGAGAGGGGGAGAGGTATAATGACAATAATGAAAGGAAGATTAAAAAGAAAGGAAAAGGAAGAAGAGAGACATTAGAGAATTTGAAGATAAAAAGAAGGAAAAGGAAAGGCAGTAGGAAGAGATTATGAAGGAGGGTGAGGAGGGGAGGGGAGGGGAGGGAAGGGGAGGGGAGGGGAGGGGAGGGGAGGGGAGGATAGAAGAGGAAAAAAATAGAAAGAAAGAACACGAGAGAGAGAAAAAATACAGCCATTTTAGTTATGACTGTGGATGATTTACCGTGACTTTTATTGCTGTCCTGTACGATTTGCAATTTCAGTGACATTGTTATTCAACGAACCTTTATATCTCTAATACTTAATGACATTTGCAGCCGAGGATGATCCGGACTAAGGTTAATGCTAATGCGTCTTAACGTGAATGTATGTGTCTTATCAGTGCCCATAGGCCTAAGATGATGGTGCCAAGGCCTATCTGTTCGTTAAGAAGAGTTAAGACCTGTTTTTTTATTGACTCCCTCACACCACGCATGTTAATGGTGGCGTTGCGTTGTTGCTCTTGCAGCCAAATTGCACAAGAGGGGTGTTTAAGGTGGATGTTTGTTTGTTTATCGGTAGGTAAAAGGTAAACATTGGAAAGGTAAACAGGTGTGTTTATCGGGCCGTCGCGGGAATTCGATTATGGTTTTTTGTTTTTTTGTTGTTGTTTTGTTCTTGTTTTTGTTGTTTGTATGGGGGGGGATGTTTGGACGTTTGAAGGTTGATTTTATTTCGTGGCAGATTGATAGCTTGGGTCCTGTGTGTGTGTGTGTGTGTGTGTAGGTTTATTTCATGGGCGTGCGATGGAAGGGCGTCCCCGTCGTTGCTTCTTCTCCTTCAGGCTCCTCCAATTCACACGAGTGACAGGCGGAAGTCGTTGAAAGACGGATGGGGGGTGGGGGTGGGAGAGGGGGAAGGCGGGGGAGGGTTGGGGGGGCGTGTCTGCAGTACATCTCTCTACGCGGAGGTACTTACGGGATGATGGGTGGGGGTATCGGGATTGGGTTGGGGGTGGGGGAAGGGGGGCACTGGACTACTGTACGTTGGTTTGGGCGATTGAGAAGGAGAGGGAAAGGGAGGGAAGAAGGGAGGAGAGTAGATAGGGCAGGGATGGGGGAGGTAAGTAAAGGGAGGGAGACATAAAAAAGGGGAAGTATGTGTATATGCAGAGAGAGAGAGAGAGAGAGAGAGAGAGAGAGAGAGAGAGAGAGAGAGAGAGAGAGAGAGAGAGAGAGAGAGAGAGAGAGAGAGAGACAGAGACAGAGACAGAGACAGAGACAGAGACAGAGACAGAGACAGAGACAGAGAAAGGAGAGGAGTTGGAGAGGGGAGATAGTTTGAGAGAATGAGAGAAAGAGGGGGAGAGCGAATGAGTAGATGAGAGCGGGGCAGAAGGAAGGCTCAGCCATTGTTTATATTAATGCAACGTTGTGGCAGACATTGTGCCTGAAGGAGTCTGTAAGAGTTTCCAGTGCGGACCAGAGGGAGAGCGGGAGAAAGAGAAGGGGAAAGAGA
>BOPN01000102.1:346130-348630 GCA_017312705.2 Penaeus japonicus
TCTCGATGAAAGATCTCAAGACGATAACAATATATATTACCTCGACAGCTAGACCGTGTTTATGGGCGCTGGCTGATGATGTCGCTTGCTGAGTTCATGTCATGAGGGAGGAAGAACATTTGTTGTTTAGTAGGGATGGGAGGTGAGAGGGACGGGAGGGGGAATGGGTGTGGGAGGGGGAGGGGGAGGGGGAGGGAGGGGTAGGGGGAATGGGTGTGGGAGAGGGAGGGGGAGGGGGAGGGAGGGGTAGGGGGAATGGGTGTGGGAGAGGGAGGGGTAGGGGGATGGGAAAGGGTTGGGTAGGGGTTGGGAGGGGGAGGGAATGGGTGTGGGGGAGAGGGAGGGGGATTGGGTGTGGGAGGGGGAGGAGGAGGGGGAGGAGGATGGGAAAGGGTGTGGGAGGGAGGGAGGGGGAGGGAGGGAGATGAATGGGTGGAAGGGAAGGGAAGGGAAGGGAAGGGAAGGGAAGGGAAGGGAAGGGAAGGGAAGAGACTGGTTTGGAAAGGAAGAGCAGAGAAGAGAAAGAAATAAGAAAGGGAAGGGAATAGAAAAGGAAAGGAAAAGGAAGGAGGAAGGAAAACAGAGGAATTAATAAATGATCATGATGATGATTAGCATATTGATGTTAATGATAGTGGTGATGGTCAATACTATTTTGATTATGAGGATGTTGATAAAGTTGATTATATATAACAATGGTGATAATCATATCGTATAAATAGTCATATTAAGTACAATTATGATGATGATGTAATAGTAATGGTTGTGATAATGCAATGATGATAATGATGATGAATATTAGTATTAGGGATGGTTATGGTGATATAGACAAAAACAATTATATTAATAATCAGGTGTAATCTATGGTGATAATCAGGATGGCAGAGTATGCAATATGATGTAACGATAAACAAGCACAGTAATAATGATAATAATATAATGACGGTAATAGTGAGGATAACGATAACAACAATAGTAATATAAAATAATGAAATGGATTATAACAACAACAATGATGATACTGATAGTAATGATGATAATAATGATAATAATAATAGTGATAATGATGATAATGACGATGATAATAAGAATAGGCGATGATAATGCTAATGAAAAAGATAGTCATAATAATGTTGTTGCCGATAAGGATGCTAATGCTAATGACAGTAACAATCACAAAAAGCGATAAAAAATGGTAATAAAATGAACAATAATGATAGCATTTAAGTGCCCCCCTGAAAAGGACAAGCGGTTGCCAGTCTTCCTCCTTCCGTCTGCCAGCTCGTAATTTGGAATTCAGTGCTGCAATATGTCTTGTTATACTAATTTAAAGAAGGCATTACACTCGCTCCTCGGGGGATGGGGAGGGAGGGGGGGTCGTAGGGGGGGAGGGAGGGAAGGGAGGTGAGTGGCAGGTGGCTGCGGGGTTGTTCGTTTTTTTTTCGTTTTTTTTGACGTGGGTAGAGGCTGTAGGGGAGGTGTGTGTGTGTGTGTGTGTGTGTGTGTGTGTGTGTGTGTGTGTGTGTGTGTGTGTGTGTGTGTGTGTGTGTGTGTGTGTGTGTGTATGTATGTGTATGTGTATGTGTATGTGTGTGTGTGTGTGTGTGTGTGTGTGTGTGTGTGTGTGTGTGTGTGTGTGTGTGTGTGTGTGTGTGTGTGTGTGTGTGTGTGTGTGTGTGTGTGTGTGTGTGTGTGTGTGTGTGTGTGTGTGTGTGTGTGTGTGTGTGTGTGTGTGTGTGTGTGTGTGTGTGTGTGTGTGTGTGTGTGCCGGGTTAGGGGGTAGGGTGGGATGGGGTGGGTAGATGGGTGAGATGAGTTTGAGAGGGTGACAATTTTTTTTTGCCTTGTTTTGTTTTCAAGAAACAAGGTCTGTTACAAGATATGTTATTATAAAAAACTCTTGTGTTTTTTTTCCTTTTCTTCCCCACTCTTCTCTTATCTCCTCTTCTCATTTCTTTTCTCTACTCTCTCTTCCTCTCTTCTCTCCTTTCCTCTCTTCTCGCTCCTCTTCTCTCCTTTTCTCTCTTCTCTTCTCTCCTTTCCTCTCTTCTCTTCTCTTCGCTTCTCATCTCCTTCGTTCTCCCCTCCCCTCTCCTCTCCCCCTCCCCTCTCTTCCCCTCTCCCTTCCCCATCTTTCCTCTCCTCTCCTCTCCTCTCCCCCTCCCCTCTCTTCCCCTCTCCCTTCCCCATCTTTCCTCTCCTCCCCTCAACCTCTCCTCCTCTCCCCATCTTTCCTTCTCCCTGCTGCCTCCACGCCTAAGTTGCAGTGGGCGATTTTTGTTTAATTTTGGCATCTTGCATATTCATGATCGCGTTATTTATCGGAAGGATGACGAGGCCGGTGTTGTACGACTTTTTTTTTTTTGGGGGGGGGGTCATGTTTACTTTTTTTTTTGGGGGGGGTATATGTATGTTTTTTTTTTTTTTTCTTTCTTTCTTTCTTTCTTTTTCTTGTCAGATATATTTTCCGATGGGAGTTGATTGAAAATCTCGGATGTCA
>BOPN01000102.1:363630-371130 GCA_017312705.2 Penaeus japonicus
CCCTACCCTCCCTTTCTTCTCCCACTTCCCCCCTTCTCCTTTCTCCTTCTCATTTCCCTCCAACGCCCTTTTCTGCTATCCATTGCCCCCTGACCTCCCTCCCCCTCCTCCCCCTCCTCCCTTCTCCCCCACTTGTACGTTCCTAACCCTCCCCCCTGTCCCCACTATCCTCTCCCTCCCATCCCCCTCCCTTCTCCTCCCCCCCTAGACCCCTCTTCCTCCCCCCAAATTAGGGAACTTTTTGCCCCGGAGCCAAAATAGTCGTAATTTTCTTACCGTTAATGAAATCGCGAATTAAGCGCTGAATTTTATATCAAGTTTGTGAGAGAAACTTTCCGGTTTAGATGGGGAGGGGCCAAAGGAGAGGGAGGGAGGAGGTGGAGAGATTAAAAGGATAGGGAAAGGTAGAAAAAGAAAAAAAGAAAAGGAAAAAACACGAAAATAATAGACGAGACTTTAATTTTGGTGTGTCACTAGGATTTTTTTTTCAAGACAGCGGGAATCGATTTTTTTATTTGTTTTTGTTTATTTTTTTATTCTATATTTCTGTGCATTGGTTTTTATTTGATTTCTTATATAGTTTGTTTTCTATCTTTCCTTTTTTTAAGATGAGATATTATTTCGTTGCATCACAGTTGCCTTTTAGTCTTTTCTTCTCTTACATCTCTTTATCCTCTTCTCCCTCTAACATTTCCTTTCTCCCCCCCCCTTACCCACCCACCACCCCTCTTTCCCCATTTCTTCCTCCATCTCTCTCTCTCCATCACCTTACCTCCTCCCTCCCTCTCCAGCAGAAAAAAGAAGAAAATCAGCAACAACAACAATAACAAATACGAGAATAATAAAAAAAAGTTAAAGAAAACGGAAAGAGGAATAGAAAACGAGAAGAAATCGACAGGAGATCGAGTGAGTAGCCGGAGTCATTGTTATATTGCGTGTTTTTCATGTGCAGACACGTCCCCATATCTGAGGTGGGGGTAGGGGGGGTATGAGGGGAAGCAGGTGCACGTGATCAAGCAAACTGTAAGGTAAATACCGGCAGTAGGTTAGGGGGGGGTGGGGGAGAGGGGGGGTGGGAGAGGTTGTTTAGGGCAGGTTAGGCTTTGTGGGCGGATTTGTGTTGTGGTGTTTATTATCCTGGTGAATATCTTCATTCTCTCTCTCTCTCTTTCGCTTACTCGATCGCTCTCTCTCTCTCTCTCTCTCTCTCTCTCTCTCTCTCTCTCTCTCTCTCTCTCTCTCTCTCTCTCTCTCTTTCTCTCTCTTTCTCTCTTCTTTCTCTCTCTCTCTCTCTCTCTTTCTCTCTTCATTCTCTCTCTCTCTCTCTCTCTTCATTCTCTCGCTCGGTCTCTTTTTGTCTTTCTCTACCTCCTTCTCCATCCCGTTGTCTCTATATGTCTCTCTCTCTATATATAGGTCTCTCTCTTTCCCTCCCTCCCTTCCTCCCGCCCTCCCTCCCTCCCTCCCTCCCTCCCTCCCTCCCTCCCTTTCTCCTTCTCTATATCTCTTCACCCCTCCCCTCTCCTCTTCCTCCCCTCTCCCTCCTCTACCCCTCCCCCTTTCCCCCATCTCTCCCCCACCCCCACTGCCACCTATTTCAAGCACGGGAAACAGACGCTCACAAAACAATAATACACAAGTCCGGTTAGTCCGCGTCCCACTGCTGCCTCCTCCATTATGAACTAAACGTGGGCGGTGAGAACTGTATATGTGGGAGGGAGGGAGATAGGGGAAGGGAGGAAAGGGGGAGGGAGGGAAGGAGGAAGGAAGGGTGGAGGGATGGATGGATGGAGGAAGGAAGGGGGAAGGAGGAGGGAAGAGAAGAGAATTAATCCATTACAAATGCCACCCACGCCCGTCTGTACCTTCGGGTGGGGGATGTGATATGGGCGGGGAAGGGGAGCTGGAAGGGTGGGGATAGGGGTAGGGGTAGGGGTAGGGGTAGGGGTAGGGGCAGCCCGAAGCAGGACCGGTCAGCTGGTAAAACTTCGGCCGCAAGTTCTCGTACTGGGTTGGGTGGTGGTGGGGGGAGGGGATAGGATGCAGGAGGGGGGGGGGGGAGGTGGAAAGAAAACATGCGTTTCGTGTTCGTTCTCTTTGTCGTTGGGGGAACTTTAAAAAATGTCGAATCTCTTTATATCACTGGCCTATTTTTATATGTGGAATGCTAGACTGATAATAATGATTATTCTATAAGGAGTAACAATGCGAATTAGATTGAATTATTGACATTGATAAAGGAAAAAGATATCAAAGAAACCACACAAAAGAAAGATGATATCGAGAGAGAGAGAGAGAGAGAGAGAGAGAGAGAGAGAGAGAGAGAGAGAGAGAGAGAGAGAGAGAGAGAGAGAGAGAGAGAGATGGAAAGAGAGAGAGAGAAAGAAAGATGGAAAGCGAGAGAGAGAGAAAGAAAGATGGAAAGCGAGAGAGAGAGAGAGAGAGAGAGAGAGAGAGAGAGAGAGAGAGAGAGAGAGAGAGAGAGAGAGAGAGAGAGAGAGAGAGAGAGATGGAAAGAGAGAGAGAGAGAGAGAGAGAGAGAGAGAGAGAGAGAGAGAGAGAGAGAGAGAGAGAGAGAGAGAGAGAGATGGAAAGTGAGAGAGAGAGAGAGAGAGAGAGAGAGAGAGGCGCTCTCCTCTCCTCTCTTCCCTTCTCTCCATCTGCCCCTTTCCCTTCCTCCTCTTCTTCTTTGGTATTCGACACCCTTTTTTGTACCAAGTGGGAAGAGAGGGAGAGAGAGAGAGAGAGAGAGAGAGAGAGAGAGAGAGAGAGAGAGAGAGAGAGAGAGAGAGAGAGAGAGAGAGAGAAAGAGAGAGGTTCTGAGCGCGGATATGTAGTGACTCGGAATCACGAGAGAGCCTGACTCCTTGATTAAGTCTTGTCATGGACTCGCCTACCCGCGGAGAATCTCAAGGACTTCGGTCGCTGCACGGAAAGGGCGGGGAGGGGCGGGGGCAGGGGCGTGGGGGGGAGATGGGGGGAAGGAGGGTACTCGCTTGCTTGGCTAGGAAACGGGCTGGGGTGAGGTGGAGAGGGAGGGGGGGGGGGGGATTACCCGCTTGCTTGGCCAGGAAACGGGAAGTACGTACAAGAGGATTGATATTGAGATACATGTGTCTAAGGATACTTGAAGGGATGTGCATGGTATATGCATGATTGCATGTAGGACTTATGATCCGTACTTGGAGGTATATAGGAGAATACAATCACGTGCAAAGACATACATACGCCCATACCCGCACTCATGGGCGATGGAGTCAAAAGTATGATTGGAGGTTCAAATTCCACATCATGTTTAACAAGTTACAGTGCCCCCTGCCCCTCACACCCCCCCCGTCCCTGCACCCACATCCCCCTCTACTTCTGTACCCAGCCTAGGCCCTCTGTCCATTTACGATACCCCCCTCCCTCCCTACCCTCCTACCCGGGTTTCTCCATTCATACCCGATACACCCGTCCCCCTCCCTCCCCGATCGCCCCACCAAAGCCCTCCTCCCTCCGACCTACCCTCCTCCCTCCTACCTACGCCCTCCCTACCCTCCTCCCTCCGACCTACCCCCTCCCTACCCTCCTCCCTCCTACCTACTCCCTCCCTACCCTCCTCCCTTCTACCTACTCCCTCCCTACCCTCCTCCCTTCTACCTACTCCCTCCCTACCCTCCTCCCTTCTACCTATTCCCTCCCTACCCTCCTCCCTCCTACCCACTCCCTCTACTCATATGCGATACCCTTCTCCGCACGCCCTCATACCCGACCCCCCTCCCCGATGGCCCCTACCCAGTCCCTCCGCCCATACTCAATACCCATATCAATCAACATGCTTATCGTGGTGCACGCCCACCTAGGGGACAGTCAGAGAGAACCACAGGTGAGAGGTGTTAGCGCGCCTTCTGATGGCATTTGTTTTTTCTTTGTGTTTCGTTCTTTGTTCATTTTGTTTTTAGCCTCATTTATTTATTGAACGTTCCTTCTTTGGGTCTTTCCGTTTCTTTTTCGCAGTTTGATCGCCGTTTTTCCCGTCTTTTCGGGCCTGAATCACCCTTTTCCCGTGTTTTTTTCTTACCTTTGATCATCTTTTCCCGTATTTTCAATCTTTGTTTACCTTTTTTTCTTTTTTCGCTCCCTGTAAAAATAAAAATAAAAATCCCGTTTCTTAGCCTCTTCTTGACTTTTTTTTCCCCTCCATATACATTCATTTGTGTTAGAGCTTGTGAGGTGTGTCATTATTAAGATTTTGCCTGTACATTTTCTCCCTAATCTTGAAAAATTATATATATATATATATATATATATATATATATATATATATATGTGTGTGTGTGTGTGTGTGTGTGTGTGTGTGTGTGTGTGTGTCTGTGTGTGTGTGTGTGTGTGTGTGTGTGTGTGTGATTTAAAAATAAATAAAAATCATCAACTATTACACGGGCAAGTGGCGGCGCAAGGAACACTTTATCAAAAATAGAACCGTCGGAATTCTTTGTATGTGAGAAGAAAAGAGGCAAGTAAATTGGAAATACATCAACCAGCAATACACGAGTAAATAGCAGAACAGAGGAACACGTCATTAAAAGAAAAAAAGAAAAATGCCGGAAAAGAAATAAAATAGAATGTTAAGGAAACCAACAGAAATAAAACGAGTAAAACAGAATAAACAAGAAGCCCCTTTATCAAGAAAGAAAAGAATAAAAAAACAAAGAAAGAAAAAAAAACCTTTGTCGGCAACCTTTGCCCGAAAGACATAAAACATAAAAGAAAAGAAAATCAACAAACAGTACACGAGTAAGTGGCAGAGGAAGGACCACTTTATCCCACATGACGCGAGTGTATAAAGCCACACTGGCACCATCACGGAAAGAGGTTCTTCTCCGGGTCTCTTTTTCCTTGAGCAGGTCGGGGCCCCCGGTCGATCGTCTTCTGACCGTTGGCAGGCGGCGGTGATGGCGGTCGCGGCCGAGATTGCTTTGGCTGCCTTTTGCCGGCCGGACTTTTTGTTTGTTTTGGTCTTCGCACTTTGCTTGATTTTTTTTTTTTTTTTTTTTTTTTTTTTTTTTTTTTTTTTTTTTTTTTTTTTTTTTTTTTTTTTTTTTTTTTTTTTTTTTTTTTTTTTTTTTTTTTTTTTTTTTTTTTTTTTTTTTTTTTTTTTTTTTTTTTTTTTTTTTTTTTTTTTTTTTTTTTTTTTTTTTTTTTTTTTTTTTTTTTTTTTTTTTTTTTTTTTTTTTTTTTTTTTTTTTTTTTTTTTTTTTTTTTTTTTTTTTTTTTTTTTTTTTTTTTTTTTTTTTTTTTTTTTTTTTTTTTTTTTTTTTTTTTTTTTTTTTTTTTTTTTTTTTTTTTTTTTTTTTTTTTTTTTTTTTTTTTTTTTTTTTTTTTTTTTTTTTTTTTTTTTTTTTTTTTTTTTTTTTTTTTTTTTTTTTTTTTTTTTTTTTTTTTTTTTTTTTTTTTTTTTTTTTTTTTTTTTTTTTTTTTTTTTTTTTTTTTTTTTTTTTTTTTTTTTTTTTTTTTTTTTTTTTTTTTTTTTTTTTTTTTTTTTTTTTTTTTTTTTTTTTTTTTTTTTTTTTTTTTTTTTTTTTTTTTTTTTTTTTTTTTTTTTTTTTTTTTTTTTTTTTTTTTTTTTTTTTTTTTTTTTTTTTTTTTTTTTTTTTTTTTTTTTTTTTTTTTTTTTTTTTTTTTTTTTTTTTTTTTTTTTTTTTTTTTTTTTTTTTTTTTTTTTTTTTTTTTTTTTTTTTTTTTTTTTTTTTTTTTTTTTTTTTTTTTTTTTTTTTTTTTTTTTTTTTTTTTTTTTTTTTTTTTTTTTTTTTTTTTTTTTTTTTTTTTTTTTTTTTTTTTTTTTTTTTTTTTTTTTTTTTTTTTTTTTTTTTTTTTTTTTTTTTTTTTTTTTTTTTTTTTTTTTTTTTTTTTTTTTTTTTTTTTTTTTTTTTTTTTTTTTTTTTTTTTTTTTTTTTTTTTTTTTTTTTTTTTTTTTTTTTTTTTTTTTTTTTTTTTTTTTTTTTTTTTTTTTTTTTTTTTTTTTTTTTCGGGAACATTTTTTCTTCCTCCTCACCCTCTATCCCGTCCTCCTGTCGGATGGGCCCGTTCTCGGACGGTCCTTCACCCCCTCCCTCCCACACCCTCCAGCTCATCCTCCCCTCCCCTCCCCTCCCCTCCCTTCCCATTCCCCATCTCGGCACCTTCCCCATCCACCCTCTCTTCCCCCCCTTCCCCCCCTTCCCGCTCCCTCCCCCCCCCTTAAACCGGGAGCCCTAATTTGCTTAGCATCCCATCCATCACCGCCTGTAAGCTAAGGGTGACGTCTGAGCTGGTCCGAGGACTTTATTGGTTAAACTGGCCTCATCCAGTGGGAGCTTCTACGGGGTGGGCGGCGGGGGGGGGGGGGGGGGTCGATGGGTGTCATGGGTCGTTTAGAGGGTCTCGGTCGGCTATGGGTGATGTCGTTGTCGCTGGCGGGGATTGATTTTTATTTTCGTTATTGTTATTAATCACGTATTTATTGTCGTTTGTATCTTCGTTGTCGGCCGTCGTTGTCATCATAGCCATCATTGTCACCACCACGTCACCACGGAAGTTTAATCGTGATGCAGGCGACCCATAAAGGATGGTGATGAGGATAATAATGGTAATGATGGTATGTCGATAGCAGATCTTAACATTTTATTTCTTTCTTTATTTATTTATTATTATTATTTTTTTTTTGAACTACAACAACAGTTGAACAAGATGGCACAGACTAACAAAACTGCCACAGAACGGTCTAGATAACTGAAACGAGAGGAAAATAGGCGAATGAAGTTAGAATCTAGCTAAAGATGTAATTTGCACATACATATTAGATGCATACATAACATACATAGCAGATATACATACATACATACATACATATATATATATATGCATACATAAATAAATACATACATACATACATACATACATACATACATACATACATACGCATATACAAACATACTTGTACTGGAACACCATAAATGATCACACGCCCCCCCCCCCCCCTCCCCCCTCCTCCCTCCTCGGACACGTTCTATTAGAATCTTTCATCGCCATTGTGAAATGAGGACACGAATTGCAGATACGCCCTCGCTCTGATACGGGAGACGAGGTGTTGTGTCCCCTTAGGCTTTTGTACAGTGTGCAATAAGGTGCAGGGCCAGGTTTTTTTTTCGGGGAGGAGGGGGAGAGGGAGGGGGTGTTGTGAAATATGATACTGTTTCTCGTGTTATTGTGTAACAGGGGTTATTTTTGTTTCATTTCTGGGTTGCATTTTTGTCTTAGTTTTATTTTTCTTTCTTTCTTTAGACCTACTGGTCTTTTGTTGTATTATTTTGACGTGTTCATCTTTGGCTGAAAAATAAAAATCATCCAGGAAATGAAAGGGAAAGAAAGATAAAATCTTGACGAAGGCGTTCCAAAATGGATTACAGATGGGACTTTAATTTGAATGATCTCCTGAAGTCAAAAATACTTTTCTCGCTCGAAATGCGGGACGGCGGG
>BOPN01000102.1:383630-391130 GCA_017312705.2 Penaeus japonicus
TTCCATCTTGCCTTACAATTTTCTCTCTATTCCCCTCTTCTGTCTCTCCTTTCCCCCTCCCTCCTCCCCCCGTTCTCCTTCTCCCCTCACCCGCTAATAAATATTCTAAAACTGTTGTGTAGCGACGGCGCGGCCATGCTAACTACTTCTTTGGGGAAAGGGGAGGGAAGGGAAAGGGAAGGGAAGGGATGGGATGGGATGGGATAGGAAGAGAAGGGATGGGAAGGGAAGGGATAGAAAAGGAAGGGAAGGGATATGAAGGGAAGGGATAGGAAGGGAGGGGATGGGAAGGGATAGGAAGGGAAGGGAGGGAAGGGAAATGAAGGGAATGGAAGGGATAGGAAGGGAAGGGATAGGAAGGGAAGGGAAGGGATGGGATGGGAAGGGAAGGTATAGGATGGGAAGGGAAGGGATAGGAAGGGAAGGGAAGGGAAAGGGAGGGAAGGGAAAGGGAGGGGAGGGAAGGGAAGGGAAGGGAAGGGATAGGAAAGGAAGGGGCAGAAGGAAGAGGAGAAATTAGAGATGAAGGGAGGAAAGAGGAGAGGTTAGAGATGAGGGGGGGGGAAGAGGAAAATGAGGGGAGGGGAGAAAAGAGGTAAAGAGGAAGAGGTGAGGGAAAGAAAGAGTTAAAAATGAGAGGATAGAGATGATGGGAGGAAAAGAGCAAGAGGAGAGAGCAGCGGGGAGGAAGATAATTCAGGAGTACAAGACAGAGAGAAAAGGAAAAAAAAAACGAAAGATTGAAATAAGATGAAGAAAAAAGAGGTAAACACGAAATGAGGCGGGAAAACAGAGCGAGAGAAAAGAGAGGAAAAAAAATACAGTCAAGGAGTAAGAAGAAGAAATGAAGGAAATCAAAAGAGGAAAAATGCAACAGGCGCAGCAAGAGTAAGAGAAAGTGGAACCCAATTAAGAAAAAAACAAACAAAAAAAAACTCTCCTTTCCTTCTCTCTCACTCCCTCTTTCCCTCACCCCTTCCCCTCCCTTTCTCTCTTTCTCCCTTCGTGAAAGCTTCGTCGGTCAAAGCGCCGGCACTCAATCATTTATTTTACGGCCAGTTGGGTCTCCTCGTCACCCATGACAACATCAAAACAATTTTTACTCCGACAACTTTTAGCCGAGAGTCTGTTACAAGGCTTGGGGTTTTCGGGGTTGGGTGGTGGGTGGGTGGGTGGGGGGATATGGGGATATGGGGTCTGGGATGAGAGGGGTGGGTCTGGGGTCTGGGGTCTGGGAGGAGGGTAATGATAGGGTAGGGGTGGGGGTTGGTTAAAGGTAAGTAAGAGAGGAAGGGGGAATGGGACAGAGATAGATAGATAGATAGATAGATAGATAGATAAATAGATATAATTAGAGAGAGAGAGAGAGAGAGAGAGAGAGAGAGAGAGAGAGAGAGAGAGAGGCGGATTAAGAGAGATAGAGAGAGAGGGAAGAGGAGCGAAGAGAGGGGCGAGAGAGATGGAATGCAATTCAAAATACTCGGCACTCGAAAGTTTGTCATTCAGAGGCTTAAAGGGCAAATGTCCATAGTATCAAAAACTCCGCTTGGGACGTCTCGTACGTTTATTCTCTTTATTTCGATTTAGACATTTCTTAGTGTCTTTTTTAGGGTATGTCTTTTTTTTTTTTCTTCTTTCCGTTTGGGCGTTTTCACTCTCCGTTCTTTCCAATCAGGCAGTGTCGTCTTACGAACCAAGTCACGCCCGAAGTTGCGTTCGAAAACAGGGTCGGAATTTTGTTTCGACGAACAGTTTAGCCAACTCGGAATCAGGCGTTTCGAAGCTTCGAATTGCGGCGAATGACTCTCGCGAAGGAAGGGGGAAGGGAGAAAGGAGAAACGAGTGAGAGAAAAAAAAAATTGTCTTTATTTCAATCACGGTTCGGGGGGAGGGGGGAGCGGGGGGAGGGTACTGGAATATAACTCAGGTTGTCCTAGGTAATATCTCCATGAAGATCTATAAAAGCGAATTGAAAAGGCTTAGAAAAAAATACTATTTCCTTTCCCTTGGTGATGTTTTCGAGAAGTTTCGTTACTCTCGTTCAAGTGCGAGGTGGTCCGATTTTTATTATTTTTTTATTATTATTTTTTTTACGTTGGTTGAGCCAGTGTCTCCCTCTCCTTATTGGACGCCATGGATAGATGGATAGATAGAAAGATAGATAAATGTTTTATTGACCACAAGCAAATACAATAGAACAGATGCATGTAACGTTACAAAAAGTAATGATTATTCATAATACAATTCAGACATTACAACCAAACATTCTACATACAAATAAAAAAAAATGAATTTAGAGAAATTTTAAAAATAAAAAACAAAAATAGATGAATACTACGCCGATACACACACACACAAAACGAATGAATAAATACCAAATACCGAAGACCAACCACGGTCCAGCGTGGACGTGGACTCCTCTCGTTCAAGCTATGCTATGCTAATAAATACCTTCAGAGCATTATGGGTAGTACAGTCCTCTCTCTAGATAGATGTGAACTAACATGCGCTGGCGAGCGAGTCCTGGGTTGGATTTGCAAAACATGATTATTCATTAGTCGTATTAAAGTCATGTATACCGAAACACCAGTTATCTATCTCCGGGTTACAACGTATTCATGTATGCTATGGAGGATCAGAGAGATGAAGTTGGGAGTGCTGGTATAACTGCGCGCAGCTTTGTACACAGACCTTAGTTGAAGTAATTGATTCTGTTTTCGATTTTGGTTTTGAGTGAGTGAGAGAGACGGAGAGAGAGAGAGAGAGAGAGAGAGAGAGAGAGAGAGAGAGAGAGAGAGAGAGAGAGAGAGAGAGAGAGAGAGAGAGAGAGAGAGAGAGAGAGAGAGAGAGAGAGAGAGAGAGAGAGAGAGAGAGAGAGAGAGAGAGAGAGAGAGAGAGAGAGAGAGAGAGAGAGAGAGAGAGAGAGAGAGAGAGACAGAGACAGAGACAGAGACAGAAGTAAAGAAAGAGAGTAGATAAAGAGGAGAGAGGGAAGAGAGAGAGAGAAAGAAAGAAAGAAAAAGAAAGAAAGAAAGAAAGAAAGAAAGAGAGGAGATAAAGAGGAGAGAGAGAGAAAGAGAGAGAGAGAAAGAGAGAGAGAGAGAGAGACAGAGAGAGAGAGAGAGAGACAGAGACAGAGACAGAAGTAAAGAAAGAGAGTAGATAAAGAGGAGAGAGGGAAGAGAGAGAGAAAGAAAGAAAAAAAGAAAGAGAGAGAGGAGATAAAGAGGAGAGAGAGAGAGAAAGATAGAGAAAGAGAAAGAGAAATAGAAAGAAAGAAAAAGAAACAGTGAAAGAGAAGAGGAGCAGAGAAGCGGAAATAAACAGAGGGAACAAGAGAGAAAGAGAGAGAGGACACGGCGAAGGGATATAGTAATGGGGGCAAAATAGTGCCGCGGGACATTCAATCCCCATCAGTCAAGGAACAAGGTCTTTGAAGGGGGTAATGCGGGAGTTAAAAAGTGATTCACGTCAGAGGAGTTGAGATTTTTTTTTCTTTTTTTTTTTTTTTCTTTTTAAATCTCATTTACGAAAGAGAAGGGCGAAGAGAGAGGGAGAAGCGGAGGGGAGGGGAAGGGAGGGGGTAAGGAAGAGGGAGAGGGATCGGAAGAGGAAGAGGAAAAGGAAAAGAGATAGAGAGGGAGAAGCGGAGGGGAGGGGAAGGGAGGGGGTAAGGAAGAGGGAGAGGGATCGGAAGAGGAAGAGGAAAAGGAAAAGAGATAGAGAGGGAGAAGCGGAGGGGAGGGGAAGGGAGGGGGTAAGGAAGAGGGAGAGGGATCGGAAGAGGAAGAGGAAAAGGAAAAGAGATAGAGAGGGAGAAGCGGAGGGGAGGGGAAGGGAGGGGGTAAGGAAGAGGGAGAGGGATCGGAAGAGGAAGAGGAAAAGGAAAAGAGATAGAGAGGGAGAAGCGGAGGGGAGGGGAAGGGAGGGGGTAAGGAAGAGGGAGAGGGATCGGAAGAGGAAGAGGAAAAGGAAAAGAGATAGAGAGGGAGAAGCGGAGGGGAGGGGAAGGGAGGGGGTAAGGAAGAGGGAGAGGGATCGGAAGAGGAAGAGGAAAAGGAAAAGAGATAGAGAGGGAGAAGCGGAGGGGAGGGGAAGGGAGGGGGTAAGGAAGAGGGAGAGGGATCGGAAGAGGAAGAGGAAAAGGAAAAGAGATAGAGAGGGAGAAGCGGAGGGGAGGGGAAGGGAGGGGGTAAGGAAGAGGGAGAGGGATCGGAAGAGGAAGAGGAAAAGGAAAAGAGATAGAGAGGGAGAAGCGGAGGGGAGGGGAAGGGAGGGGGTAAGGAAGAGGGAGAGGGATCGGAAGAGGAAGAGGAAAAGGAAAAGAGATAGAGAGGGAGAAGCGGAGGGGAGGGGAAGGGAGGGGGTAAGGAAGAGGGAGAGGGATCGGAAGAGGAAGAGGAAAAGGAAAAGAGATAGAGAGGGAGAAGCGGAGGGGAGGGGAAGGGAGGGGGTAAGGAAGAGGGAGAGGGATCGGAAGAGGAAGAGGAAAAGGAAAAGAGATAGAGAGGGAGAAGCGGAGGGGAGGGGAAGGGAGGGGGTAAGGAAGAGGGAGAGGGATCGGAAGAGGAAGAGGAAAAGGAAAAGAGATAGAGAGGGAGAAGCGGAGGGGAGGGGAAGGGAGGGGGTAAGGAAGAGGGAGAGGGATCGGAAGAGGAAGAGGAAAAGGAAAAGAGATAGAGAGGGAGAAGCGGAGGGGAGGGGAAGGGAGGGGGTAAGGAAGAGGGAGAGGGATCGGAAGAGGAAGAGGAAAAGGAAAAGAGATAGAGAGGGAGAAGCGGAGGGGAGGGGAAGGGAGGGGGTAAGGAAGAGGGAGAGGGATCGGAAGAGGAAGAGGAAAAGGAAAAGAGATAGAGAGGGAGAAGCGGAGGGGAGGGGAAGGGAGGGGGTAAGGAAGAGGGAGAGGGATCGGAAGAGGAAGAGGAAAAGGAAAAGAGATAGAGAGG
Source organism: Penaeus japonicus (assembly GCA_017312705.2). NCBI lineage: Eukaryota > Metazoa > Arthropoda > Malacostraca > Decapoda > Penaeidae > Penaeus > Penaeus japonicus. The sequence continues at coordinate 388,577 of BOPN01000102.1, forward strand.
GAGAAGCGGAGGGGAGGGGAAGGGAGGGGGTAAGGAAGAGGGAGAGGGATCGGAAGAGGAAGAGGAAAAGGAAAAGAGATAGAGAGGGAGAAGCGGAGGGGAGGGGAAGGGAGGGGGTAAGGAAGAGGGAGAGGGATCGGAAGAGGAAGAGGAAAAGGAAAAGAGATAGAGAGGGAGAAGCGGAGGGGAGGGGAAGGGAGGGGGTAAGGAAGAGGGAGAGGGATCGGAAGAGGAAGAGGAAAAGGAAAAGAGATAGAGAGGGAGAAGCGGAGGGGAGGGGAAGGGAGGGGGTAAGGAAGAGGGAGAGGGATCGGAAGAGGAAGAGGAAAAGGAAAAGAGATAGAGAGGGAGAAGCGGAGGGGAGGGGAAGGGAGGGGGTAAGGAAGAGGGAGAGGGATCGGAAGAGGAAGAGGAAAAGGAAAAGAGATAGAGAGGGAGAAGCGGAGGGGAGGGGAAGGGAGGGGGTAAGGAAGAGGGAGAGGGATCGGAAGAGGAAGAGGAAAAGGAAAAGAGATAGAGAGGGAGAAGCGGAGGGGAGGGGAAGGGAGGGGGTAAGGAAGAGGGAGAGGGATCGGAAGAGGAAGAGGAAAAGGAAAAGAGATAGAGAGGGAGAAGCGGAGGGGAGGGGAAGGGAGGGGGTAAGGAAGAGGGAGAGGGATCGGAAGAGGAAGAGGAAAAGGAAAAGAGATAGAGAGGGAGAAGCGGAGGGGAGGGGAAGGGAGGGGGTAAGGAAGAGGAAGAGGGAGAGGGATGGGAAGAGGAAAAGGAAAAGAGATAGAGAGGGAGAGGCGGACGGGAGGGGAAGGGAGGAGGTAAGGAAGAGGAAGAGTGAGAGGGATAGGAAGAGGGAGAAGGATGGGGAGAGGAAAAGGAAAAGGAAAAGAGATAGAAAGGGAGAGGCGGGGGGGAAGGGAAGGGATGGGTTAAGGAAAAGGAAGAGGGAGAGGGAAAGTGAGTGAGGGAGCGAGAGAGCGAATATCTAAACGAAACAACCCCGAGTCCTACGCAGCGAGGGAGGGCGTCCTGAGGGAGCGGCCAAGGGCGCGGCGCAAGGCCCTCCAAGACGCAAGACGGCGGCGTGTGGGCGTCGGACTGCCTCGCCGCGCCCCGACAGGATTCTCGGTGTTGCCGAGTGGGCGCTTCGGGTATCGAATGGGCGTGGGACGAAATGTTACACACACACTCTTTTTTCCTCTCTCTCTCTCTCTCTCTCTCTCTCTCTCTCTCTCTCTCTCTCTCTCTCTCTCTCTCTCTCTCTCTCTCTCTCTCTCTCTCTTTCTTTCTCTTTTTCTTTTTCTTCTTCTCTCCCTCACGCTCGATTTTCTTTCTCTTTTTCTTTTTATTTCATTTTTGTTAGCATTTGTATTGATATTCGTTAATAATAATATTAATATTTTTATTATTATTATTATTATTATTATTATTATTATTATCATCATCATCATCATCATTATTATTATGTTGTTATTGTTGTTGTTGTTGTTGTTGAGGTTACGGGAGAGTTTCCTGAGAAAAAAAATGCGAATAGGAAGGTTGCTGTTCTTTTATAATCATGGATGCTATGATTTTTATTGTCATATTATTGTCGTTATTACTAATTTTTTTGTTGTTGTTGCTTTCATTATCATATTATTAGTAGTTGTAATATCATCACCAACAGCTGCAGCATTTTCATTGTTGTTATGATTGTAATATTAATATTGTGATATTAGTATTGTCATTATCATTGTTATCATCATAATCATCATCGTCATTGTTGTTATGATATTAATATTAATATTGTGATATTATTAATATCATTTTTATGATCATCATCATTATCAATCATTACTAGTATTATTATGATTATTGATCATTTGTTCTACGTCTTGTTGACAAGTTGATAGATTGAACATACACATTGCTTAGTTGATATGGATAAAAAAATATTATGGGGAAATAAACGAGAAACGAGGAATAGCGAATGTATAAGCGGATGGAAAACACGATGAATAAGTGGAAAAAGATAAATGATAGATGGACAGATGGATATAATAATGGTAATGTTGATGATGGTAATGATAATGATAACGGTAATAGTAATGATATTAATGATATAATAATGATAATGATAATGATAACGGTAATAGTAATGATATTAATTTTATAATAATGATAATGATAATGATAACGGTGATATTAATGGTAATGATGATGTGATGATGACAATGATTATGATGACGGCGACAACAGTAAACAGGCTGGTAAGGGTTAACTCTAATAATAGACCCAATATAGATAATGATGTTGGTTTTTGTTATGATAATGATTACAAATATGAATAATAATGAAGATAATGATTGTAACTAAGATAGTGATGACAACGAGGATGACATTGCAAATAGTGATACGACGATGCAGTACTGAAGCGACTAACGATAATGATAGATACTAATGGCAATATTGCTAATGATGGCATGGTATAATGCCGGTAATTAGGCGAATGATCATTAGAGAGAATAATAATACCTGCGTTTGCATTACCAAATCAACATGCTCAAGCCCCTGACCAATT
>BOPN01000102.1:393630-396130 GCA_017312705.2 Penaeus japonicus
GATGATGAGTGTGATGAAGAGAACGAGAGAGATAATACAACGATGGTATTGAACATGGAGACGAGACGAAAAGCTGAGTTCCACGATGAAGATGATGATGATGGTGACGCCGGCAGTATGAGGGAATAGAGGAAAGTCGACAAAGAGGGGAAGAAGAAAAGAACTAGAGGGATATAGAGGAGAGAAATGAGAGAAGGGAGTCATAATGAAGAGGGGAGGAGGAGAGGAGGAGAGAGGGTAAGGGGTAAGTGGTAAGGGGGCGTAGAAGGGGGGGGGAAGGGAAGGGAAGGGGGAGGGGTATATGGTGATTAAGAAGTGGTGATTTTTGTCGATTGGCTATAATAGGGAATGGAGACTGCAGATTGAAAGGGCGAATGGAAGTGGGGCGAATGGTCTGGTGAAGATTGAATGGGAGAGAGATAAAGGAAGGGAAGGAGACGAGTGATTGGAAAAGAAAGAAAAGAAAAACAAGATGAAAAAAAACTTCAGCTGGCGGGGCGAAAATGACACGGAATGAAAATGAGAATGTTTTCAATGATGATAATCGGAGGTAAATGGACGCGAGTGGATGGAAAGACAGAGTGGAAAAGAAGGTGTACTACAAGGGAGAGAAAAAAAATTGGAATGGAGAACTGAGAGAGAGGGAGAAGGAGAGAGAGAGAAAGAGAGAGAGAGAGAGAGAGAGAGAGAGAGAGAGAGAGAGAGAGAGAGAGAGAGAGAGAGAGAGAGAGAAAAGAAATAGAAAGAAGGACAGACCGAGAGCGAGCGAAAGTAGACAGGCTAAGTGACAGGCCGACAGACAGAACAGGGGAGGGAGGGAGGAAGGGAAGATGGGCGGACAAAGACAAAGACAGTCGTCCTGAGATGAAAACCGAACAGAAGAGTTGGCAGATCACAGGAAAATGTCACTATGAGTCGCAAAGATAATCGTGGCGCCGAGACTGGCAGTTGGTGATGCATGACAATCAACCCTTTCTATATTTTGCGCAGCTTTGTATATACGTTTTTTTTTCATCTGTGAATGACGTATTTCATGTATTATGCATCTGAGGAAGATGTAGTAGAGGGAGTTTATAAAAAAAATCAATAGATGTATGTGTAGTGTGAACAAAATCCTTTGCTTATCATTATTATTGTTTGTTGTTGTTGTTGTTATTTTTGTGATTATAATTACATTTTATTTTCGCAGGTATGAGATAGGAGTCATCAGTGGACTCTGCAATGTGTGTGAGTAACTTACGATTAAAGCTTGTTAGTCATTTGGCTTATCTCCTTGTTTATCCATTATTTTTATCTTCTTGCTCTTCCCCTTCTTCCTGCTGCTTCTAATTATTTTTCCTCCTTCTCTTCATTCTCCTCATATTTTTATTTTTACTTTTTTTTTAATCTCAATTCGAATAGCATTTAACTTGACAAGATTCTTTGGAAATTTTAACCCTGCGGCGTCCCTTATCGAGAGCGGAAACTCCATCAACTCATTGCCGCTTTGCAACAAGCTGAAATAGCTACAAAGTCAACTTCTTCTCCTCAACTTCCATTTGTTAACGAGTCGGAGTAGGCTAATCACGCCTTGCATCAGACAGATTAGATATGCCGAGCGGAATTCATCTTGCAAAAAGACACCCCCATGCAGCTGCCCCTACCCCCCTACCCCCGACCTTCCTTGTAGCTCAAGGGGCGTGCAATCCATGCAACGTCTTATCGCCGCACAGCTCTTGTATTTGTGCTGCTATATTCTTTACTGCAATTTCTCGCAGAAGGGAGAGTGACATAGACATAGACAGAAACACAGACGCACACGCACACACACACACACACACACACACACACACACACACACACACACACACACACACACACACACACACACACACACACACACACACACACACACACACACACACACACACACACACACACATACGCACACACACACACACACACACACACACACACACACACACACACACACACACACACACACACACACACACACACACACACACACACACACACACACACACACACACACACACACACACACACACACACACACACACACACACACACACACACACACACACACACACACACACACACCCACGCACATACTTACACACAGATAGACAGACAGACAGAAAGAAAGGGACAGAGAAACACAATGTTTCATCAGCTTGAGTATCGGTCAAGGTGCACTTAAGCATAATAGCTATACACATCCGTTTCTATGGTGGCCTCTGCCCATTCACCTTCCTCCCTATCGCTTCCCCTTCAGAAATCCCCTTCAGCGCGTTGTGAAAAGGGCAAACAGAGGGCCCACAGTGGAACATGGGGGGAAAAGAGGGGAAGAGAGTGGAAGATGTGACTCCCGGCTCTCTCGGGATGGGGGAGGGGGCCGTTCGGGGCGCCGGACGGGTCGGCCTCGGGGCCGGGGGGACGGCGTCGGGGCGGGGAGGGGGGGTAGAGGGGAAGGGGAGGGGGGGGTAGAGGGGAAGGGGAG
>BOPN01000102.1:403630-408630 GCA_017312705.2 Penaeus japonicus
TCTCTCTCTCTCTCTCTCTCTCTCTCTCTCTCTCTCTCTCTCTCATTCTCTCTCTCTCTCTCTTTTCCCTCCCTCTCCCTCTCTGTCTTTTCCTCTCTCTCTCTCTTTCTCTCTCTCTCTCTCTCTCTCTCTCTCTCTCTCTTTCTCTCCCTCTCCCATCCTCCCTCCCTCTCTCTCTCTCTCTCTCTCTCTCTCTCTCTCTCTCTCTCTCTCTCTCTCTCTCTCTCTCTCTCTCTCTCTCTCTCTCTCTCTCTCTCTCTCTCTCTCTCTCTCTCTCTCTCTCTCTCTCTCTCTCTTTTCCTCTCCCCTCTCTCTCTCTCTCTCTCTCTCTCTCTCTCTCTCTCTCTCTCTCTCTCTCTCTCTCTCTCTCTCTCTCTCTCTCTCTCTCTCTCTCTCTCTCTCTCTCTCTCTCTCTCTCCCCTCCTTGATCTCCCCCTCTCCCTTCCAGCAACTCGGTGGATTTTGATTAAGTGGAGAGTAACTGTGCCAGAATGGAATGTTAGGGTTGGACAGCTTCGGAATCCAAAGTTTTCTGTTCAGTCATCAAGCCTTTGTGTTTTGCGCTGTGTGTGTGTGTGTGTGTGTGTGTGTGTGTGTGTGTGTGTGTGTGTGTGTGTGTGTGTGGAGGGGAGGGTGTGTGTGTGTGTGTGGTATTGGATTTATAATGCATTTGCATGCATGTGTGTTTATTTTATATTTATTTAGATTCATGTATGTTTACGTGTGTATTAACGGATACACGCACACACACAGCGTTGCATTTACAATCGCATAATCTACGCTCTTTGAAATAGAAACCACCACCTCCTAACTCTTGCCCCCCTCCCCCCCCCGTATGTCTTACAGGTGAAGTTATCAGAGAAGATGATGCCCAAGAGGTAGGGAGAGGGAGAGGAAAAGCAAATGGGTAAGGGTGTGTGAGGGGAGGAGTAGAGAGAGCTAGAAAGAAGGCAGATAAGGAGAGGTGGGGTGGGTGTAGGGGTATGGGGGAGGGGAGGGGAGGGGAGGAGGGTATATGGCCCTTCTTGTTTTTAACAGATGTTGTGATTCACAGATTTTATTGGACTGTTTTGGACTCTCGAGTTTTCTACCTCGGAAGTCTTTGATGGCGGTGTCTCCTTGCGGTTGGATGAGGGAAGGGGGAACAAGGGTGGAGGAGGAGAAGGAGAAGGAGAAGAATGGAAGAAGAAGGGAAGGAGAAGGAGTAGGAAAAGGAGAAGAAAAAGAAGAAGAACAGAGAGGGGAAGAGAGATAAAGATAAAGAGAAAGGAACAAGCAGACAGGCAAACAGACAAAAAAAAAAAAAAAAAAAAAAAAGAACAATAGACAAAAACCCAAAAGAAGAGAACAAAACAAACCACGAAATCATAAGAGCAAGACCAACCAACTGATAAGAAAAGAACACAAAAAAGGAGGGGAAAAAAGGGCTTCTTGTCAAGGGGATCTTTTCGAAATATTTTTCCCTCAGATTTTGCTTATTCACTTGTCGGAAACGGGGTCAAGATTTTCTTTTTAGAATTTGCCATCAATTCCCCCGCTAACGACACAGAGATGAGTTTGAAGGTCAGATCGGAGGAAAGATGGTCTCCGGTGCCGTTTTCTATGAGAAGAAAACGGGGAAATGTGCATGAAACTCGAGTTGTTTGATTAGTAATTTGTTTGTTTAGTTTCTTGTGATTGGTGTTGACGATTAGGATGATTATATTTACCGGCCCCCTCCTTATTATCTCCTTCCCTTTAGCCAATCAGGTCTTTCGTAATACCTCGCCCGTCCTAAACCCAGCGAGAAACGTGATTGTGATTGGTCGTGGAGATACAGGGGGCGTGGCTAATTTCGCTTGACTTAGTACAGGTGATTGATTATTTTATTTATGCGCTTGTTGTTTTGTCATTGTTGCTACTGTGGCTCATGAGATGTTGATGATGATGTCAGTTATAATCATGAAACTATGTATGATAATCATAGTAATGATGATTATGAGAATAATGATAATAACAGTGTTATTAATACATGTTTGTTTGTGTGTGTATGTGCGTGTATGTATGTATGTATGTATGTGTGTGTGCGGTTGTGTGTGTGTCCGTTATGTTTTTCATTACCATCGACGTTTCTCTCAGTTGATCACTTGACCTTGTAATGTCACTTTTTCCTTCATTTTCTCTCCATTTTTTTAATTTTGAAAAGTGGAAAGGATTGGTGACAGATTTTCGTTCATTTGTTTGTTAGTTTCACTTGTCGGAAAGGGATTGATGCAGGCGAGATATTGTGATACCTGATACGTGCCCTGGAGGCAGTATCTCTGTGATATGTGTTCACTTCCTTGTTCACTGTTCTCATATTTGTTTTGTTTTCCCTTCGTCGACCCTGTTCTTTGTTGCTGTTGTTTTTCGTTTCTCTTCCTTCGAATTTTCGCCATGTATCTTCGACTTGTTTGTCTAATCCTCATATCCCTCCCTCATCTTCTCCGCCCTTTCTTCCCCCTCTCGTCCTCTCCCTCCTCCTCCTAATCCTCCTCTTCCTATTTTTCCAAAAGTCTGAAGTAAAATATTTGTCTTTTTACTATAGAGTTACCCTCCTTACTCCTCCCCTACCTTGCTCTCCCTCCCTCCGTCCTTCTCGCCCTTCTCTCTCTCTCTCTCTCTCTCTCTCTCTCTCTCTCTCTCTCTCTCTCTCTCTCTCTCTCTCTCTCTCTCTCTCTCTCTCTCTCTCTCTTCTCTCTCTCTTCTCTCTCTCTCTCTCTCTCTCTCTCTCTCTCTCTCTCTCTCTCTCTCTCTCTCTCTCTCTCTCTCTCTCTCTCTCTCTCTCTCTCTCTCTTTCTCTATCTCTTTCTTCCTCTCTTTCTTTCTCTCTCTCTCTCTCTCTCTCTCTCTCTCTCTCTCTCTCTCTCTCTCTCTCTCTCTCTCTCTCTCTCTCTCTCTCTCTCTCTACTCTTTCTTTCTCTCTTTCTTTCTTCCTCTCTTTCTTTCTTTCTCTCTCTCTCTCTCTCTCTCTCTCTCTCTCTCTCTCTCTCTCTCTCTCTCTCTCTCTCTCTCTCTCTCTCTCTCTCTCTCTCTCTCTATCCCCCCTCTCTCTCTCTCTCTCTCTCTCTTTCTCTCTTTCTCTCTGTGTCTCCTTTCCTCCTTACCCCCCCTCCCTCCTTCCCTCCTTCCCTCCAACCCTTCCTCCCCCCCTTCCCCCGCCCCTCTCCCTTCACGAAAAAAATATCTTGGAACCCTCTCCACATCAACTACACCTTACCCGCCCCTCACCCTCCCCCTTTCCTTCTCCCATACCCTTCTCCCACTTTGTAATTGCATACCTTCTGCACAAGCCCCCTTTGTTCCTCCCCCTCTACTCCGTCCCTCCCCCTCCCCCTTTCGCCTTCCCGCGAGTGTTTCCCCCTTAATCTCCATACCCCTCTTTGCAACACATCTAAAGATAACACCCTTCCCCTGTTCCCTCCCATGAAGGTTCCCCCCTTCCCATTCCCTCCTTCTCTTCCTTGTTCCCTCCCTCTCTCCCTCCTCTCTCCCTTCTCTCCCTTTCTCACTTCCACACTGTTGCATGTAGTGGGGGGAGAGGGGAGTTTGTGTGTGCGACAGACAGACAGACAGATAGGCACAGACATGCAAAGAGAGAAACGCATACACACAACATAAAGACAAACAGTCAGGCAAAGAAAGAAAAAGAAAAAGAAAAAGAACAGGAAGAAGAAAGAGAGAGAGAGAGGAAGAAAGGACAGACCGAAATAACAAGAAAAATATAAAAAAAAGAGAAGAAGACTATGTGCATAAATAAAGCAGCAATAATAGAGCCTTGGAACAGACGGATGTGTGATATTGTTCCCATAACCGAAGTCGGGTGGAAACTTTAATCTTTGTGAGAAACTGACACATGGAGTGAGGGCGACGGGGGGGTAACGGGGGATGGGGTGAGGTTGGGGGGGTGGAGGGGGGTAGGGAGAGTGACGGTCTGGCGGCGGGGTAAGGTAGGGAGGGAGGAAGGTAAGGGAGAGAGGGTTTAAAAGGGTGAAGCTGATAGAGAGAGGGTGGGATGGGTGAGGGTGGTGGAGAGGGAGAGGGAGGTAGGGAGGGTTAGAGTGATAGAGAGGGGGTAAGAGAGGTTGTGAGGGTGAGAGTGAAAGAGTAAGGGAGGGAGAGGGTGAGGGAGGAAGGGTGAGACGAAGGAGGGAGAGAGGATGTGAGGATGAGAATAAGAAGAGAGAGAGAGAGGTTGGGAAAGGATGAAAAGAAGGGTAAGGGAGATAACTTAAAGGTTAAGATGAGGAAGTGAGGGTGTGAGCACGAAATTGACAGAGTGAGGGAGAAATAGAAGGTGAGGGCGAAGGAGAAGGAGAGAACGGTAAGAAGAGCGTAACAAACCGAAAGCAAAACACAAACCAACAAACGAACGAACGAACAAGCGAAGAGAATAAAAATTGAAATAACACCGTGAAGTCAAGCATAGCGCCGGCCCTCGAGGGAAACTCTACGCGCGCAGCCCTTGTAACATTAGTGCTTGGAGGAAGCCAGGACGCCTGCCTGTCCTTGAGTGCTTGATCTGCTTGTGGTCTTGGAGATCGGGGTGGAGGGTAGGGGGGGGGGGGGGGAGTGTTTTAGCTTTTATGTTGTAGTTATGGAGGTGTTTGTGTGTTGTTTGATGGGGTGGTACTCGCGTGCTAGAAGGTTAGGATGTTGGTAGTGTGTTGGTAATTAATAATTGTTACTGTTGTGATTATTACTGTTGTAATATTTTTGTTAATGATGATTGAGGTCATGTCAATAAGGTAAATAATAATGATGATAAATTATTAAGTAGCAGTAATGGTGATAACAACGATGGTAATAATGATGATAAGGGTAAAGATAGTGCTATTATTCTAATCTTTCTTGTTGTTCTTATTCTTATTGGTGACAATGAAGAGGACAATGATAATGATAATGAAGATGATACCCGTAAATCCTTTTCGTAATAATCATCGAATCGATTAAGACAGACACCTCACTCCTTCCATATTCCC
>BOPN01000102.1:441130-451130 GCA_017312705.2 Penaeus japonicus
CCCCCCCCTTCCCCCGCCCCCGCCCCCTCCTTGATTCTCCTCCTCCCTCCCTCCCCCTGTTCAACCCCCTACTCCCCCTCCCACATTTCCTCTCGCCTCCCCCCCCCTCCCTCGTCCTCCACCATCCTCTTAAAGGCCAAGTTGTGCTCTGTTTGCCAAACATATTGATCCTTACGGAGATTGCCCGTAATCCCCAGAGTCTCAGAGCTTATGACGCACTCAACTGCTTTGTTTGTCAGCCAGTTTGACGATTTATATCATGCGGAGGTGTGCTGTTCAAGCCCGTTAAATGGGCGGCGCTCGAGCTCCAGAGCGGCATCTCTCGCTCTCTCTCCCTCCCGTTTCTCTCTTTCTCTCTTTCTCTCTATCTGTCTGGGTCTCTTTCTTCATCTCCTTTTCTTCTAGTCTCTTTCTGTATTTGTGTATCTCTTTTTTCTCTCTCTCTCTCTCTCTCTCTCCCTCCCTCCCTCCCTCCCTCCCTCCCTCTCTCCCTCCCTCCCTCTCTCTCCCCCTCCCTCCCTCTCTCTCCCCCTCCCTCTCCAAGAATATCCCCCTCACACACACACACACATACACCCACACACACAAATATATATATATATATACATATATATATATATATATATATAGCAAACCTACATCTTTTTTCACGTAAACCACACCTTTGAACCGCCGGCGTGAATGCACGTGTGGCTTTGGCTTTGATGATTTTGATTGATTATGAATAAGATCCAGATAGTCTTTGATATCATTATTCATAGTCAGGGCTCCGGTCCTCCCCCTCTGGGACGTGGGCGAGGGAGTGGAGGGGGTGGAGGGGGAGAAGGGAGGGGGTGGAGGTGGAGAAGGGAGGGGGTGGAGGGGGAGAAGTGAGGGGGGAGAAGGGAGGGGGTGGAGTGGGTGTAGGTGGAGAAGGAGGGGGAGGGGGAGGGGGAGGGCGAGGGCGAGGGGAAAAGGAAAAGGGAGAGGAAGAGGAAAAGGGGATGGGGTGATTGGGATGGGGATATGGATAAGGAAGAAGGTGGGTAGGAAGATGGGAGGAGGAAGGGAAAGAGGAGGGACGAAATCTGAGAAGGATGGAGGGAAGGTGGCGGCGTCAGAAAAGAAGGAGAAAAAGGGTGAAAGGGAGACAGATGGACAGTTCAGGTGGAATGATAGATAGATAGACGGACAGACAGACAGACAGATAGGCATACAGACAGACAGGCACGAACGGAAGGAGAAAGCAAGAGAGGACAAAGAAAAGCGAAAGAGAAAAGGCAATCAAACAGACAGACAAACAAGGAGACTAAAAGGGGAAGAGCAACAAACAAACAAACAAAACAAACAAAGACAAAGCGAGAGTCAAAAAGGGGAAGAGCAACAAACAAGCAAACAAAACAAAACAAAACAAAGAGACGAAAGGAGAGTCCAAAAGGGAAACAAACACAACAAACAAAGAGCAGACAAGAGGCCAGCCCGAACGAAAAGCGGCCGACACGTGAGCTTCATGATTAGCTTATGACCTGGCACTGATGCTGGGATTTGACCTCGTTTCTCGCGGGATTTTGATAATCGTTTCATCCTCCGAGATAGGGAAGCTGTGCTCGTTTTTCAGAGGGAATGAATAGTTTATCTTTTTCTTGCGCTTTTCTCTTGTATTTTTTTAGCATGACTTTTTTAAGGTATGATTTGTTTTTTGTTTTTGTTTGTTTGTTTGTTGTCATCGTCATTATTATCATATTCATCTTCATCATCATCGTCATCATCATCATCATCACTACCACCACCATCATCATCACCATCATCATCACCACCACCACCATCATCATCATCATCATCATCATCATCGTCATCATCATCATCACTACCACCACCACCATCATCATCATCATCATCATCATCATCATCATCATCATCACCACCACCACCATCATCACCACCACCATCATCACCATCATCTCTACTATTATTACCATTATTTCTTGTCAATGCATTTTCCTCTTCATTGATATCAACATCATTCATTGTCTTTAGCATCAGTATCATTATTCTTATCAGTTTGATTTACCCTGTCATCATGCATAGTCGGTCATGCAATGATATTTGTCTATCAGTATTGGATGTGCAATAGATGTGCAATGCGCTGTTCTTTGTAAGAATGAGTTTTGGTCGTCGGTTGAATGTGAGGTTTCTAGGAAAGGGAGAAGGAGTGAGAAAAGGTGAGGGTGAGGGAGAGGGAGTGAGAAAAGGTGAGGGAGTGAGAAAAGGTGAGGGAGTGAGAAAGGGTGTGGGAGTGAGAAAGGGTGATGGAGAGGGAAAGGAAGTGAGAAAAGGTGAGGGAGAGGGTGAGGGAGTGAGAAAGGGTGAGGGAGAGGGAAAGGAAGTGAGAAAAGGTGAGGGAGAGGGTGAGGGAGTGAGAAAGGGTGAGAGAGAGGGGGTGGGGGTGGGAGTAGGAGTAGGAGTAGGAAGGGGAGGGAGGGGGAGAGGAAGAGATAAAGATAAGAGATAGAGATAGATGCAGAAAAATAGACAGACAGACAGACAGACACGAGAGCGATATATATATCCTCTAGTTCCACTACCTACCCCTCCACCTCCCCCCCCCCTCTTCCCCTCTCAGTGGTGAGACACACACCTCAATAGGCTAATCAAGGCAACATCAGTTTTAATTCCAATTTGTTTGACATGGTTTTCCGAGTATCGGTACCCCCCCCCCCCTCCCCCGTCCCCCATGCCTGGCAACTCCTCCTCCCACTCTTGCCTGACCCCCTCCCCCGTCCCCCCATGTCTGGCAACTCCTCCTCCCCCTTGCCTGCCAACTCCTCCTCCCCCTTGCCTGCCAACTCCTCCCCCCCCTCTTGCCTGACCCTCTCCCCCTCTCCTACTTATCAGGACTCCCTCCCCACCTAAAATCATGAGTCCTAAGAATCCACCAGTAGCTTTTTTTCCTTTATTGATATCCTCCTGCTGCTGCTCCTCCTTCTCCTCCTGCTCCCCCACCTCCTCTTCCTCTTCCACCTGCTCCTCCTCCTTCTCCTCCCTTCTCCTCCTCCTCCCCCCCCCTCCTCCTCCTCCTCCTCCTCCTCCTCCTCCCCCCTCCCACTCCTCCTCCCCCCTCCCACTCCTCCTCCTCCTTCTCCCCCCTCCTCCTCCTCCTCCTCCTCCTCCTCCTCCTCTTCCTCCTCCGCGAATAAGGAGAAATGAAAGAAGTATGAGTTAGCATTTAAAGTCAGTCACACAGGGAGGGAGTGGTGGAGAAACGTACGGGAAGAGATGCCTGGAAAGCTTCGTATTTTTCTTGGAAAACAAGAGAGTAGTTAGGAAAGGGAGAGAGATGACGGCGGAGAAGGGGGAGGGAGATAAGGGAGAAAGGGAGGGAGGGAAGAGAAAGGGAGGGAGGGAAGAGGAAAGGAAGGAGGAAAGAGAAAGGGAGGGAGGAAAGAGGAAAGGAAGGAGGAAAGAGAGAGGGAGGAAAGAGGAAAGGGAGAGTGGAGGAGGAAAGGAGGGAGAAAAGCGAAAGGGAAAAAGAGAGGGAAAGAGGAAAAAAAGGAGAAAAGAGAAAGGGAAGAAGGGAAAGAGGGAAAGGAAAGAGAAGGAGGTAAGGAGAGGGGGACGGAAGTTGGGAGAGAGAGAGAGAGAGAGAGAGAGAGAGAGAGAGAGAGAGAGAGAGAGAGAGAGAGAGAGAGAGAGAGAGAGAGAGAGAGAGAGAGAGAGAGAGAGGCGGAGAGAGAGAAAGGGAGAGAGGCGAAGAAAGAGAAAGAGAGAGAGGCGGAGAGAGAGAAAGAGAGAGAGGCGGAGAGAGAGAAAGAGAGAGAGGCGGAGAGAGAGAAAGAGAGAGAGGCGGAGAGAGAGAAAGAGAGAGAGGCGGAGAGAGAGAAAGAGAGAGAGGCGGAGAGAGAGAAAGAGAGATAGGCGGAGAGAGAGAAAGAGAGATATGCAGAGAGAGAGAAAGAGAGATATGCAGAGAGAGATAGGCAGAGAGAGAGATAGGCGGGGAGAGGGAGAGAGAGAGAGAGAGAGAGAGAGAGAGAGAGAGAGAGAGAGAGAGAGAGAGAGAGAGAGAGAGAGAGAGAGAGAGAGAGAGAATCAATAAATGAAAGAGACCGGCATAGATAAACTCAAAGATTACAATTTACAAATTGATCGCACTTCCTTTTGATCAAGATAATATCTCACGGTAAAGTCTTATACTATGTTTTCCCTTCTTTTTCTTCTTCTTAACAATCCTAATAAAACAGAAATACGATACGTAAAAATTGACAGCTAAAAAAAAAAAAAAAAAAAAAAAAAAAAAAAAAAAAAAAATAGAAAGAAAAAATAGAAAGAGCGCAGATATAGCATTTAAAAAGTACCGTTAAAAGGTCAAGTGAAAAGGCCACACGCGAGGGAGAGAAATCGTGAGAGCGAAGAGAAATGACACACAGTTCGATCAATTCACTTCAATGTAAAGGAAGCGGCAAAGGTCACCCGCGGAGGATTTTTTTTTCTTTTTTTTTTTTTCGTCGGAAAAGGTCGATCCGGGAGTCTCTTTCTCTCTGTCCGTCGGTCGATCGGTCGGTCGGTCGGTGGGGGGGGGGGGGAATCGGCGGCCGCGAACCGGATGTAATACGCGATCCTGACGTAATGACGCTTGCTCCGCCCGTAACAAGCGCGTGCGGAGGAAAAAAAAAGAAAAAAAAAAAAAAAAAAAACTGTGGGAGGAAGTTCGTGTATTTGTCGGAGTGGTTGTTTGTAAAAGTATATTTTTATTTTTAGGGATTGGAAGTGCGTTTATGTGAGTGGGCAGTGTTAGAGATTACAAGAACACACTCGTGCATGCACACACACACACACACACACACACACACACACACACACACACACACACACACACACACACACACACACACACACACACACACACACACACGTTTCCACAATCACATTTTTGCCTCTTGCTTCTCCAATGCATGTCAACTCAATTAATTCAAGCGTTCCCGGTCTTCCCCACCCCCTTCCCCTCTCCCTCCCCCACCCATCCTCCTCCTTTCTCCCTCTCCCTCTCCCCTCCCCCTCCCCCTCCCCCTCCCCCTCCCCCTCTCCTGTGTGGATCTGAGCTGCGATCTCGGTCTGGACTTTTGAAGGAGGGGATGGGAGGTAGGGGGGGAGGGGGAGAGGAGAGATAAGGATAGAGGATGAAACAAAATCCCCCCCCCCCCGCTCTCCTATAGCAGGGGGAACGGGGGGAGGGAGGGAGAGAGGGATGGAATATGTGGGATAGGGAGGAGGGAGGGAAGGAGGAGGGGAGATGGGGGGTAGGAAAATAGGGATGGAAAATGAAGTGGATCCTCCTACCCATCCCCTCCCCTCCCCTCCCCTCCTCCACCTCTCCGTACTCTCCAACAAGCTCGGGGCATAATAAAGTTAAGCCCTTGCCACCTTGTTAGTGTCTCTGTTCCTTGACGGCGATCGAGAAGGCTTTTATTTCCGCACGCACACAAGCAAGCATGCATTTTATGTCTCTGTCTGTGTCTTGAGATTCTTTCTTTTCTTTCTTTCCCTTTCTCTCGCTCTTCTCTATTCTCCTCTCTTCTCTCTTCCCTCTTCTCTTTTTCTCTTTCTCTCTTCTTTTTTCTTCCTCTTTTCTCTTTCTCTCTTCTCTCTTCTCTCTTTCTCTCTTCTTTCTCTCTCTTCTCTTTTCTCTCTCTCTTTCTCTCCTCTCTCTCTCTTTCTCTCTTCTCTCCTCTTTTTCTCTCTTCTCTTTTCTCTCTCTTTCTCTCTCTCCCTCTCTCTCCCTCCTTCCCTCCCTCCTCTCTCCCTCCCTCATCTCTTCAACCTTGACCCATTTCCAGATCCTTCGAGTATCGGCTGAAAACTTTGAAGATATCTTCCTTTTTCTCTGTCATCTTCTTGTAGACTGACTTCCAATATTTGATCATGTTTCATTTTTCTTGCGCTGTAGTTTGAGTTTGACCGAGCGACTCCGGGCTCCAGATATTCGCTTTTCCAGGGGAGGGGGGGGGCTATGGGCTGGGAAATGCGCATCTATACGCACTTGCTCGCGCCCGCACACGAACCCACCCATCGAAACGCATACACATATGTATACGCATACGCATAGCACACCTACACCCACATGCATACGCACACACCCGCACCCACACCCACACCCATACCCACACCCATCCCCACAACCCACCTCCACCCACACCCACACCCATCTAACACCCACCCATGCACCCACCCACCCAAACCCCCCTCCCCCCCCCCAGACCCCCCTCCCCCCCACAGACATACACACGCACACACTCGATCGAGATGAAGGCCACAGTCGTTTTACAGGACAAACAGACCACCGTGATGACCCGAGGGTAATTGTGAAAACAAGCTGAAACTTAACAAAAATTCAATCATGCCTGTGATTGCTTGCTGTAGCCTCGGGAACCGTGACGGTGCAGGAGGTGTAGAGTCACGAGGTGGAGGTGGGGGTGGAGGTGGAGGTAGATGTGGAGGTGGGGGTGGGGTTGGAGGTGGAGGGGAGGGGAGGCGTTGGTGGTGGAAGTTAGAGGTGGAAGTGGAGATGGAATAGGAAGAGGAAGAGGAAGAAGGAGGAAAAGTGTTTATGTACTTGCCTGCTTGTGTTTTTTTACCGATTGTCTTCGTCACTCCCCCCCTTCCCCCTTCTCCCATCCCCCTCCCCCCCGAACCAAAACTGCCTCAATGACAGTTGTCCTCATCCGTTTCTTCCTTTGAAAACGTCTGCCTCGACGACCGCCAACATTAAGTGTCCGCCCTGATTCCGACCGCTCAATTGATAACAAAATCTCGATAGAGCTACGAGATCGACCATGAAAATAAGCCATTAAATGGACTTTGTTGTTGTTGAATGATGGAAGTTGAGAGGGAAAGGGGGAGGGGGAAAGGGAGAGGGAAAGGGGGAAGGGGGAGAGGGAGAGGGAAAGGGGGAAGGGAAGGGGAAGGGGGGAGAGGTAGAGGGAGAGGGGAAAGGGGGAGAGGAAAAGAGAGGGGGAGAGGGAGAGAGAGAGAGGGGGGGGAGAGAGAGAGAGAGAGAGAGAGAGAGAGAGAGAGAGAGAGAGAGAGAGAGAGAGAGAGAGAGAGAGAGAGAGCACAACAAAGACCCCAAAGAAGGGGCATTAAATTAACACACTCCGTTGGGTCGCACGTCGATAAGATCGAGCACCCCATTTCATAACCCTTATTTCATGGACCTTAAAGAACAGGGCCATTCAGTAAGGCTGATGATGTCCAAACGGGAGATGATTTTAAAGAGCGGAGATGCTACGGGAAGGTGTTGTGGCGAAAAGTTTTCTTTTTTGACCCTTTCTTTTCCTTCTAATTGCACTTTATGAGGCGTCTAACGTCTTCTTTTTTCTGAGGAGGAGGAAGGAGGAAGAAGAGGAAGGGTGAGATGGAGGAGGAGGAAGAGGAGGGGGGGGGGAAGGAGGGGGGGAGGGAGGAGGAAGGGGAGGTGGGGGAGGAGGAAGGGGAGGTAGGGGAGAAGAAGGGGTAGAATGAGGAAGGGGGAGGAGGAAGAAGAAGAAAAAGAAGAAAACAACAACAAAACAACAAAACAAAAACAAAAAAGTCAACAAACAACAAAAAAGAAAGACAACAGAAAAAAAATAATACCCAAGAGACGCGTGACGTGATGCGAATGAAGGGAAACGGAGAAGTGAGTCATGGGAAGTTCTTGCCTCGCTGTCTGGCATCATTCCCCGACGAGAACGAAGCAATTATTCACTACTAAACGGTCTGCATGACGCGAGATTATTCATTCGGGTTGCTTGGGGTGAGGGGGTGAGGGAGAGGGGGGGAGGGAGGGAGGGGTGAGGGAGGAGGGTTGAGGGAGGGTTTGGAAAGGAAATAGTAAGGGAGGGGGGGCGGGGTTAGGTGAAGATATGGTTGGAGAGGAGAGGAGGGGAGGGGAGAGGAAGGGAGGGGAGGGGAGGGGAGGGGAGAGGAGAGGAGAGGGAGGGAAGTGGAGGAGAGGAGAGGAGAGGAGGGGAGGGAGGGGGGAGGGGAGGGGGGGGGGGAGGGGATTGAGGGAGAAGAAGACGGAGACGGAGACGGTGAGGTGAGGGTGAAAAAGGAGAATGTAAAGGAGAGGAGGAGGAAGAGACTGAGAGGGAGAGGTAGAATGAGAGGATGTAAGAGAGAGTGTGTATGTGTAAGAGAGAGATAGAGATAGAGATAGAGAGAAAGAAAAAAGAAAAAAGAAGAAGAGGAAGATACGAATGAGCGAAAGGAAAGTTTATCACGAGATCGAGAGAGAAACGAAGGGGACGATTTTAATTTATATTTGTATTTGTATTTTTTTTTTTTTTATAAATCTTTGCCTTTTGCTGAAACAACATTTACATATTTAATGTTGACAGTTAATGCAATCATTAATTAGCGTGCGTGTGTGTGTCGTACTAAGTGTCCATTCTTTATAAATAAAAGTTTTTCTTTTTTTTCGTTTTCCATTTCATTTATGTGTGGAATGTTGGTAATTAAAATAAATCTGTGAATGATATAGATTCTGTGCTTGTTTGCGTATTTTTTTATGTTTGCGTATTCACGTGTGTGTATGTGTGTGTGTGTGTGTGTGTGTGTGTGTGTGTGTGTGTGTGCGCGCGTAATATCTCGATCAAATTGTTTATTTATTTATTCGTTTATTCATCTCCTCGTTCATTCACACTATACATACATATCCACTCATGTATCATTGTCTCACTATATACACCATACACACAAGCATGGAGAGTCTATATGCCTAACACATTAACAAGGACTTTTGTGACCTTCTGCAGAGTGGCCACCCATACCTCCTTTGTGGTAAGGCTTCTTTACATTGCCTTCGGGCAGTGTGAGGGAAAAGGGTGCAGGGAACACACAAAGGGCGAGAGAGTAGGGAGAGAGAAAGGGGAGGAGGAAGAAGTGGAGAAGAGAGGGGGCATGGAAGAGACAGACTGAGAGTGACGGGTTAGTGTGTGTGTGTGTGTGTGAGGGTAATGGGAGAGATTTTTTGTAGTTTTTTTTTCTTTCTTTCTTTTTCTTTTTTGTAGGTGGCGTTTTAAAGGAAGGGAGATGGGGGGGGGAATGAAGAATCGTCAAAGGAGAGAGAGAGAGAGAGAAAGATAAAGAAAGAAAGAAAGAAAGCGAGAGAGAGCAGAAGGAGGAAAGAAAGAAAGAAAAAAAGAGTAAGAAAGGAAGGAAGAAAAAGCAGGAAGATTTAATAAAAAAAACATGGAATGTGGAAGAGAAAAGGGAGGGGGGGGGGGGGGGGGAGCGACCCAAGTGAACAGGCAGTTGTGAGAAGAGACATCCAGAGATACGTATTATGTGTGTGCGTGAAGTTAGTACACACAATGGCGTGTTCATATTAGTGTCTGGGGAATCTCCATTACCCTATATTACTTCCAACTCCACATTGTCGCGGTGAACATGTGGGAGGAGGGGAGAGGAGGGAGGGGAGGGGGGGAGGAGAAAGGCGGGGAGGGGGGGAGGAGAGAGGCGGGGGAGTTCATTTTATGTGGTCCTTCCTCTCCCTTGCAATCAGTGGATGGGACTTGAGGTGAGAGATATAAAATAGACATTCTCATACCATAAACTTCCTCTCTTTCTCTCTCTCTCTCTTTCTCTCTTTCTCTCTCACTCACTCACTCGATGTGAGTATGTGACGGTCTTTCTCCCTTGTAGTAATCAAAATCTTTTCGATGAAGTGTTGTGTAATTGTTTTTAATTTTGCGTAGGTGACTTGTAGATATTTTACGATTATTTGTGATTCTTTCTTTTTATTATTTATTACATATATTATTACCAGGTCGTTTTAGAGAGTAGTTTAAGTAAACAAGGTTTGTCAAGCGGTAGTGTCTACATGTACGTATGTGATATAAGCATGTGATATACACACACAGGTGTCCTGTAGCTGTTTGCGTGCATTCATGCAAACACATGGGTTTTGGGGGTAAAGTCATGGTTGCACATACATATAAAGATACAGTTATTGATGTTATTCACTAGAGAGCGGTATAAA
>BOPN01000102.1:456130-458630 GCA_017312705.2 Penaeus japonicus
AAGGGGGGAGTGGGGGGAGGGGTAGGGGGAGAGAGAAGGGGAGGGTGGAGAGAGAAGGGGAGGGGGGAGGAGAGGGAGGGAGAGGAAGGGAAGGAGGGAGAGGAAAGGATGTAGAGAGAGAGAGAGAGAGAGAGAGAGAGAGAGAGAGAGAGAGAGAGAGAGAGAGAGAGAGAGAGAGAGAGAGAGAGAGAGAGAGAGAGAGAGAGACAGAGACAGAAGAAGAGAGAGAAATTATAAACTGCAAAATTAGTCATCGCGAGACGAATTCATCCGAAACGATTTCAATATATGGCCGATCTTGGGACGACGAGCGCGTGTTTGTGATACACCTTTTTACACTGAAAAGGTCTTTAGTGTTATGAATGGGGCGAGGGGAGAGGAAAACATTTACCACTGAACCGTTATGACCATTTGGGGTATTATCATTATCATTGCGCTTATTTAGCAACTAAATAAGTTTAGAAAACGAAGGAGAGTCTCTGACTAAGATCTGGCTCTGACTCGCTCTCTCTCTCACGAAACAAAAGCGCAGGAGAGAAAATAAGAGAAAGTAACGCTGCGAGGCCCTTGAGGGACAACTGACGAGGAATCTTGAGAGGACGCACTTGACTCTGCCACAGCTTCCGGCTGGCGCTTGCTGTTTCTCTCTCTTTCTCTCTCTCTTTCTCACTCTCTCTTTG
The DNA here is from genome assembly GCA_017312705.2 of Penaeus japonicus. NCBI lineage: Eukaryota > Metazoa > Arthropoda > Malacostraca > Decapoda > Penaeidae > Penaeus > Penaeus japonicus. Next base: position 456,811 of record BOPN01000102.1, read on the forward strand.
TTAGTCTGTTTCTCTCTGCCTCGCTCTTTCTCTCTCTCTCTGCCTCGCTCTTTCTCTCTCTCTCTGCCTTTCTCTCTCTCTCTCTCTCTCTCTCTCTCTCTCTCTCTCTCTCTCTCTCTCTCTCTCTCTCTCTCTCTCTCTCTCTCTCTCTCTCTCTCTCTCTCTCTCTCTCTCTCTCTCTCTCTCTACCTCTCTTCCTCTCTTCATTTCTCCATATCCCTCCCTCACTCCCTCTCTCCCCCCTCCCTTTTTCTCTCTCTCTCCTTCCCTCCCTCCCTCCCCTCCCCCTCCCCCTCCCCCTCCCCCTCACGCCTTCCCTCTTCTCGTCCCTATTTTTTATTAGATAGGCTCATCTTACACTAGTGTGAATATTGCTTGCCTGACCTTTTCCCATGGTGATACGTGATCCTTATTCCTCCCCCTCCCCCTACCCCCCACCCTCGTATCTTTCCTCCTCTCTCCTCCTCCCCTCCTCCTCCTTCATTGTCCCTTCCTCCTTCTTCCCCGTTGTTTCTCTTTTCCCCTCATGCCCTCTTCCCTCTCTCTATCCCCACTTCTTTTCCCTTTCTTTCTTTCTCCTTCTTCTTCTTTTTCTCCTCCTCTATGCCCTCCTCCTCCTCCTTCTTCTTCTTTTTCTCCTCCTCTATGCCCTCCTCCTCCTCCTCCTCCTCCTCCCCTTCACCTCCTCCTCCTCCTCCTCCTCCTCCTCCTCCTCCTCCTCCTCCTCCCTTTCACCTCTCTCTCCTTCCCTTCCCTCCTCCTGTCTCTCCACCCTCCTCCGTTCCTCCTCTCCCTCCCCTGCCCCCCTTTCCCCTCCCCCCACCCCCCCGCTGTTATACGACCTTCATCATCTCGGTTCAGGAAGAGTAAAGTACTTAAGAAGTAGGAGAGAATTATGATTAGCTAAGTTACGGGTCGAAAGGTGATAATAATAAGGGTTGTAATTACTTTTGGTGAGGAAGATGAGGGTGATGAGGAGGGGCCTCATTAACGGGGGTAATGAGGGTGATGATGATCGACTTCGTAATTGGGGTGGAGGTAGTGATGAGGATATTAATGAGCTTAAAGATAATGATGAGGGTGGTGGGGATGATGATCGTTTAATGATTATATTAATTTCTTTCGTAATTAGAGTAATGACCGGCAAGTGCGGGCATTTGTGGCGGTTTTTTTTTATTTTAACGATGATAATTAATTACATGGTGATAAATTGCCTTTGATTGTTATGTTAATGGAGATAATTACCGTCACTTTCAATGATTCTGATTCTGGAGGGAAATTTGATTCTAGTGAAGGTGTAATGAGAGAGGGAAAAAAGGGAGATAAAGTGAAAGGAAAGAAGGGAGGGAAGAGGAGGAGGAGGGAGGGGGGAAAAGGGGATAAAGATGAGAAAGAAAAAAAAAGAAGGAAAAAGGCAATATAAGAAGGGTAGAGAAGGGGAAGGAAATAAAAATGGGGAATGGCAGGAAAGCGAAGATGAGACGAATGCAAGGAGAGAAGGAGAGCTGAAAGGGTGAGAGGATTACCGCTAGGAGGTATAGTCATAATTAGGAATGAATGCCTGGAATGGGAACGGAAGGAAAGTTAAAGATGATAGGGAGGGAGAGGAACAAAGAAGATGAATGTGGTCTAGTTTCTGTTATCTAGCATTATATGTATATATATATATATATATATATATATATATATATATATATATATATATATATATATATATATATATATGTATGTGTGTGTATGTGTATGTGTATGTGTGTGTGTGTGTGTGTGTGTGTGTGTGTGTGTGTGTGTGTACATGCGTGTACGTGCGTACGTTTTTA
>BOPN01000102.1:473630-476130 GCA_017312705.2 Penaeus japonicus
AAGAGGGGGGGGGGAGGGTGGAATAACCAGGTGATAAGAGTTAGATCGGAAATGAGTAAGTGAGTGAGGGAGTGGTTGATTGAGTAGGTAAGTGAGTGAGTAAGTAAGTGGGTGAGTGAGTAAGTAAGTGAGTGAGTGAGGGAGGGAGTGAGTGAGTAAGTGAGGTAGTGAGGGAGTGAGTGAGTGAGGGAGTGAGTGAGTAAGTAAGTGAGTGAGTGAGTGAATGAGGAAGTGAATGAGTGAGTAAGTGAGTGAGTGAGGGCAGTGAGGAGGCCGCCCGGAACCAGCAATCCAGAACTTGTTGCGAATGTCACGCTCCACAAATAGCGCTACACGAGTGAGTCCTCGTCTATTCGTCGAGTCTTCTCTCTCTCTCTATTTTCCTTCCCTTCTCTCCCTCGTCTTGCCCCTCGCCTGCATGCTTGCTTGTTCTTCTTGATTTTACTCCTGCTCTTTGTGTTCTTCCTTCTCTGATTTTCTCTTATCTTACTCCACCTCTTCATTTTTGTTTTGTTTTTTCTCCTCCTCCTACTCCTTCTTCTTCTCCTCTTCTTCCTCTTTCTCCTTTTCTTCTTCCTCCTCCTCCTCATATCTTCCTCTTATTCTTCTTCCTCTTCTTTCACATTTTGTTTTTTTGTTCTCTTTTTTCTGCCTGAACCTCTCTTTTGTTATTTAAAAAAATCATCTCCGTCGTCCACCTTCCATAACGTCTTTTTTTTCATCATTGTCTATCAATCTTCCTTTTTATTATCTGGTCTCGTGTTTTTTTCGTGACCTTTTTCTCATCCCTTTCTCAGACTCCCCTTCCTTTTTTTTTTACCTCTTCCTCATTTGCCCGAATCTCCCTCTCGCTTTTTGCCTCTCTTTCTCTCTCTCTCTCTCTCTCTCTCTCTCTCTCTCTCTCTCTCTCTCTCCTTCCCACAACCACTCACTCACACTCCTCCCCCCCCTCCCAGCATCCCCCTCCCATTCTCAGCACCCACACACGCCCACATCTTCAACCAAGAGATCCAACATCTTAAACTTAGTTGACAATTACTTGTTTCACTTTTCTTGAGATGCCCTTGAGGGAAGGGAGGGGGAGGGGGTTAGGGGTAGGTATAAAAGGTGCGGAATGAAGAGAGGTGGGAGGGAAGGGGTGGAATGGGAAGGAAAGTGGAGGGGAGGGAAGAGAAGGGAAGGGAAGGGAAAGGAAGGGAAGGGAAGAGAAGGGAAGGGAAGGGAAAGGAAGGGAAGGGAAGGGAAGGGGAAGGGAAGGGGAAGGAGGAGGGGGAGGGAATTGAGAAAAGGCAAGAGAGAGAGGCAAGGGAAGGGGCCTTGGGAAGGGAGGCGGGGGGGGGGCGGTAGGGAAGGAAGTAAAGCAAGGAAAGATGCGTAAGAAAGTAGGCGGGAAGGGAGGAGGAGGAGGAGGAGGAGGGGGGGGAAGAGTGCTTGAGAGAGAGGAGCATTAATGAGCTCCAAAGATGCCTTAGTTGATCTCGAGAACGACCTCCCTCGCAAGCACGACCCGGGGGTGGTAGCTGGGAAGAAGTGGTCGTGTGGGTAATTTCATATTGCTATTGGATTTCGTTCCTTTAGTGTCGATGAGGTTATAAGGAGGTCGTTTTGCCTTCAGAGTTCTGCAGGTGTGTGTGTGTGTGTGTGTGTGTGTGTGTGTGTGTGTGTGTGTGTGTGTGTGTGTGTGTGTGTGTGTGTGTGTGTGTGTGTGTGTGTGTGTGCGCGCGCGTGTCTTTGTGTCTTTGTGTTGTTTGTCTGTATGTTTTGTTTGTGTTTTATTTTGTCTACGCGTTTTATTATTATAGGATTATAGGATGAAAGAGAAGGATGATAAAGGGAGTGGAGGGAGGGGGAAGCATACGTCTGGGTTGGAGGGGAGGGGGATTCTCTTTCCTTCCCTTCCCCCACCCCCTCCCCCTCCCCCGATCCCCTTCCCTTCCCCTTCCTCCCCCATCAACCCACACAGTACAGTAATGGTCAGTAATCGCTAATTTTATGGCTGTAATTGACTCTATATTCATTACTCAAGTGCTTATATTAAGGGGGAAGGGGAGGGGTGACCAGATCGAGGGGGGGAGGGGAAGGGGGAGGGGAGGGGAGGGGTGACCAGATCAAGGGGGGGAGGGGAAGGAGGAGGGGAATGGGGGAGAGGAGGGGTGACCAGATCACGGGGGAGGTAGGGGAAGGGGAAGGGGAAGGTGGCGCGTAAAGGAAGGGGAGAGGAAGAGAAAAGCGTCGATAATGTAATTGGCCCTTTCATTTATTGCTCCCCACTTGTCGGCTCTCCGTTTCTCTCCCCCCCCCCCCCCCCCCCCCCCCCCGTCTTCCCCCGGAACCTCACCTTGTCACCCCCCTATCTCTTACACTCAACCCTCCACCCTCCCTTCCTTCGTCCCTTTATCACCCTCCTGCCTCTTCCCCTCCTTACCACTCCCTTCTCCCTCCTCCTCTTATTACCCCCTGCCTCTTCCCCTCACCTCATCACCCTCTCCCTCTCTCCCTC
>BOPN01000102.1:478630-481130 GCA_017312705.2 Penaeus japonicus
CCAACCCCCTTCCCCTCACCTCACCCAACCCCCTTCCCCTCACCTCACCCAACCCCCTTCCCCTCACCTCACCCAACCCCCTCCCCCCACCCCACCCAACCCCCTTCCCCTCCCCCCCACCCAACCCCCATCCCCTCACCCTATCTCTCTATCCCCCTCGCCCTATCCTTCATCCTTCTCTTCTCCTCCTTCCATTCTTTATCAGGAGCAAGAAGAGAGGGGATACGAAACGCCTCTCTCTCTCCGGCGCTTTCCCTTTCGCGTTTCATGAAAGGCTAATCAACTCTCTGGGATGTTTATTAGAGGAATTATGTTGACAGAGCAAATATTTATGTGTAGGTATGAATGGCTTTTGGACGTAGGTCTGTATAACGTGTTCGTGGCTATGTAGGCTACGTTTGGCGTATCTCTTGTCTGTCTGTCTGTCTGTCTGTCTGTTTCTGACTGTTTTTTTTCTTTCTGTTTTTGTGTGTTTGTTTCTGTCTGTCTGTCTGTTTTTTTCTGTTTATGTGTCTGTCTGTCTGTCTAATTCTCTCTCTCTTCATCTCTTCTTCTTTTCTCTTCTCCTCTCTTCTGTGCTCTCTTTTCTTCTCCTCTCTTCTCCTTTTTTTTTGTGTGTGTTGTGCATGTGCATGTGCATGTGAATGTGCATTCTGCATGTTCGTGCGCTCTTATGAGTTCATGTGTCTGTGAACGAGTTGTGCATTCACTCAGCCCCATGCGCACACCATATTACTATTCTGACACGTAACAAACGTCAGTTGCACCTCCACCCTCTCCCCATCACCCTCCCATTCCCCGCCCACTCGCCGCCCATTCCCCGCTCCCCATGACCCCCCCACTCCCGCCACCTCCATTCCCCGAGCCCTAATGACAAGGCAGGCTGTGGACGCCCTCTATTATGACCATTGACATGAAATATTAACACGAGCATTTTAACCCTCTTCGGACACGTCACTGGGATGAGGGCTGGGAGGTGTGGGCGGGACAGTGGGGTTGGGGGCGTGAGCCGTGGGGGGGGAGTAATGGGGGGAATGGGTAGGCTGGGATGTTTGAGGATAAGGACATAAATGGGTTAGGGAGAAGTGGGTGGGATGTGGTAAGGAGGGGGGGGGTGAGGTTAAAGGCATAGATGGGTTAGGAAGGGGGGGGGGAGGTAAGTGGGTAGAAGGTGGGCCAGGTGGGCTCCACATATCCTGCCCCACCCACCGACCCACTCACCCACTAGCGCGTGTCACTTTGTTAAAAGATAAGAGCTGTGTCTCGAGTCTCTAGCTTTTGGCTGTGGCTCGGTATTTATTCATCTCCATCGCTCACTGTCAACTGGGGTGGATCTATTCTTCTCATTCAACCCGCTTGCTTGCTATCCGCTCCATTAAACCCGCTAAATATCCCCTTGCTAACCGCTAACCCAAGCCGCTAACCACTTACCAACCACCTCACGCGTTGTACCTTCACCCTACTGCCTCGTTTCTGCTATCTGCTTCCCTTCCTTGCTACTCACTGTACATCACCGTGTTACTTTTTTCATTGCTATTTATAGGCGTCACCTACCTACCTACTTACCTACCTACTTACCTACCTACCTACCTACCTACCTACCTACCTACCTACCTACCTACCTACCTACCTACTACCTACCTACTTACCTACCTACTTACCTACCTACCTACCTACCTACCCACCCACCCTACCTACCTACCTACTTACCTACCTACCTACCTACTTACCTACCTACTTACCTACCTACCTACCTACCTACCTACTTACCTACCTACGTACCTACCTACCTACCTACCTACCTACCTACTTGCTATCTACAGTCCTCCTTTACAACGTATTATATTGCATCCACGTGATTCTCCTTTCCCTCTGCTATTTCTACCCATTACCTTGCATACTACCTGCTTTTCTTCCTTACTGTTGTACATCTGCTACATATTGTGCTATCCACTACTCCTGCTGCTTATGGCCGCCACTTATCTGCTACCTACTACACACTATACATCCACATGGTCTAGCCTTTTTCTCTGCTACCTACTCGCAACTGGGTCTCTTGCGCCCGGAGCCAATATATCGGCTTCTGGGTGCTAAGGCTCATTCTTCACCAGTCAACCAAACTGCTGATTACGATGACGTAGATCCCTGTTAGCCACGCCCCCCTGCCCCGCCCCCTTCGAAGTCTACGTCAGCTGTTTTGAGTTTTGTTTTTCATCGATCTTCATTCTTTTTTGTTTTGTTTTGTTTTTGTTTCCTTTTTAATTTTGATTTGTGCGGTATTTTTCTTTTTTCTCTCTCTTTCTCTCCCTCCTTCTCCCCTCTCTCTTTCTCTTTCTCTCTTTCTCTCTCTCTCTCTCTCTCTCTCCCCAATTACACACATACAAATAACCTAACTAGACACAAGAGAAAACCAGTTCATCTCTCTCTCTCTCTCTCTCTCTCTCCCCTCTCTCTTTCTCTTTCTCTTTCTCTCTCACTCTCTCTCTCTCTCTCTCTCATT
>BOPN01000102.1:486130-491130 GCA_017312705.2 Penaeus japonicus
AGGTCGGATGAGAGGTGAGGGGAGAGTAAGGGAGGGCGGTTGGGTGAGGGGAGAGATGCCGAAGTTGGACGAGGGGACTAAGGCTGACGATTAACCGAGGATGGAGGAGGGAGCAGCGGCGTGGAAAGGGGAAAGAATTGAAGGCCAGAGAAAGAAGTGGACGGCGCTGAGGAACGATTGGGGGAGAGAGAGAGAGAGAGAGAGAGAGAGAGAGAGAGAGAGAGAGAGAGAGAGAGAGAGAGAGAGAGAGAGAGAGAGAGAGAGAGAGAGAGAGAGACAGACAGACAGACAGACAGGTAAAGAAAGATAAACAAAGAGGCAAAATGTTTATGTGTATGTGTATGTGTGTGTGAGCTCAGATATGGTATATGCATGTTTGCTATGAATGTATGCATGTATGTATAAATGCGGTGTGTGTATGTATGCATGGTGATCTTTGACTCCTTCACCTGTCATTTGTTTGTCAAGGGAGCCCCCTCCCCCCTTGCGCCAGACGACCCTCAACGCTACGCCATCATCATCAACATCATCATCTTGGCGAGCTGATGTGGTAATTAAAGAATGATGCGATAAGCGCTTGATTAATTGGTTCTTCCTCCGGCCTAGTCGATGCCGTTCCTTGTCTGATCCAGAGGGAGGGAGGGAGGGAGGGAGGGAGGGAGGGAGGGAGGGAAGGAAGGAGAAAAAGGAAGGGTGAGAGTGGGATTGGGAGGGAGAGAGAGAGAGAGAGAGAGAGAGAGAGAGAGAGAGAGAGAGAGAGAGAGAGAGAGAGAGAGAGAGAGAGAGAGAGAGAAAGAGGGAAAGAGGGAAAGGGAAAGAAACGGGAAGGATGAGGTGAGGTAGAGGGCTGGGGTAGAAGGAAGGGGGAGGTGAGTGAGTGAGGGGGAGCAGAGTCAGAGATAAGTAGGCGAGGTGATGGAGGGAAAGAAAGAGAAAACCCTGGAGTAAAGGTATGGCACATGGCAATGGTCTAGCATTCTCCGGATGTCGACACGTGACCAAGAGGGAGTGCGGTGTGCGTAGGTTAGAAGTGTGAGATGTCTAATGGGTCATTTCTTTCTCTCTCTCTCTCTCTCTCTCTCTCTCTCTCTCTCTCTCTCTCTCTCTCTCTCTCTCTCTCTCTCTCTCTCTCTCTCTCTCTCTCTCTCCCTCCCTCCCTCTCTCTCTCTCTCTTTCTCTCTCTCTCTCTCTCTCTCTCTCTCTCTCTCTCTCTCTCTCTCTCTCTCTCTCTCTCTCTCTCTCTCTCTCTCTCTCTCTCTCCCTCTCTCTCTCTCTCTCTCTCTCTCTCTCTCTCTCTCTCTCTCTCTCTCTCTCTCTCTCTCTCTCTCTCTCTCTCTCTCTCTCTCTCTCTCTCTCTCCCTTCTCTCCCTCCCCCTCCTTTTTCCACTCTTTCGTCTCCCCATCTCCAATACCTTTATCTTTTAAGATAATAATTATGAATCTAATAATCATAATAATAGAATGATGATGATAATAGTAATGGTAATGATGATAATGATAATAATAAAAATAATGATGATAATGATAGCAATAATAGGAATAACAATGACAATAATAATGATGATGATAATAAAAATAATGACAATAGTAATAACACTGATGATAATAAAACAGTAATGAAATTAATAATAATAACAATAACAACAACAACAATAAAGATGATAACAATAACACAAGAACAGATAAGTAACATGCAACGACATAAACATGAGCAAAAGCACAATGAGCAATCTCAGATCGTAAACTGTCTTCCGGAATGAGTGGCTGAACATGACTAACAAGCAATTATAATGATTTTTTTTTTCTTTTGTTAATTTAATTGTGTCTTTCAGAGAAATTATTTCCGACTTTTGCTCTCTGATTAATCCCGAAAGGTTCTTCTCAGGTGGATGGATATGTCAACTTCAAATGGAAAAAAAAGTGGGGATTTTTTTTTTTTTTTTTTTTTTTTTTGTAAGTGGGTTATGTGCGTTTGTGTCTGTTTGTCTGTGTGTGTTTGTTTCTTTGTATGATTGTCGGTCTTGTGGTTGGTGTTTATTTCGTCCTGTTTTTATGTCTGGATTTGTTTGTTTGTTGGTTGGTTTCTTTTGCTTTCTCTTCTCTTCTCTCTCTCTCTCTCTCTCTCTCTCTCTCTCTCTCTCTCTCTCTCTCTCTCTCTCTCTCTCTCTCTCTCTCTCTCTCTCTCTCTCTCGCTCTCTCTCGTTCTCTTTCTCTTTCTATCTTTCTTTCTCTTCAAACCTCATCCATCTCCTCCATCCCTTCCTTCCCACATTTCTTTCCGTCACTACCCTCCCTTCCTCCCCCCTACGTCCCCCCCTCCCCTTTCACACACCCCTCCCCTTTCACCCCCTCCCTCCCCTTACGTCCCCTCCCGTCCCCTCATCTTTCACACTCCCCCTTTCCTCCCTTACCCTCCTCTACCTTACCCTCCTTTCCCCCTATCCCCCTGCTCTCCCCAGAGCCTCTCCCCAGAGCCTCTCCCCACGACGGGGTGTTGCCGTCAATCAGCCTCGGGCCCAAGAAGGATCAGAGTGATAAGTACAAATTAGGCATTCAAACACAGCGGCTCCCGGAGGACGAGGCAGCTATCTTGCCCCCCCCCCCCCCCCCCCTTCCTCTCCGTCTTCCCGACCCCCTGCCCTCCCCTCTACTCTCTCTCTCTCTCTCTCTCTCTCTCTCTCTCTCTCTCTCTCTCTCTCTCTCTCTCTCTCTCTCTCTCTCTCTCTCTCTCTCCTCCTTCCGAGCTCTTCTCTTCCCTTTGGCCTTTCCTCTATTCCCTCTCCTCTCCTCTTCGCCTTCTCATTTCTGTTCCTACTGTGTCTAGAACAGTTGCTCTAACATGAGTTATTGTTATGATTGTTATTGCTGTTGTTATCATTTATAGTTGATTCATTATAATCCAACCATCTTCTGATATATATATATATATATATATATATATATATATATATATATATATATATATATATATATATATACATGTACATATATATATATATATATATATATATATATATATATATATATATATATATATATATTTATATATAATATAATATAATTATGTGAATGTGTGTGTGCGTGCAGTTTATATGTACATGCAATATGTATAAAGATAACATGTATACTGCAGCCAATCAAGATAAACTGGAATCGGAGTACTTCCATTCCTGCAGTCTCCGCAACAGCGTCGATCCTTCTGTCTCCACCCTCAAGGCCGGGTGTAATCAGTAATCTGCGGACACTCTCCCCACACAAACATATCTCGCTATATTACTCCCCAGTGGAACTCCTTGCTCGCTTGCTCTCTCTATTCGGATTTCTCTTTCTCTCTCACCATCTTCCTCTCGCTTTCTCTCTTTTCACAATCTCCTTGCTTTCTCTCTTTTCACAATCTCTCTCTCGCTTTCTCTCTCTTTCACAATCTCTCTGCTTTCTCTCTCTCTCTCTCTCTCTTCTCTCTCTCTCTCGCTTTCTCTCTCTCTCTCTCTCTCTCTCTCTCTCTCTCTCTCTCTCTCTCTCGCTTTCTCTCTCTCTCTCTCTCTCTCTCTCTCTCTCTCTCTCTCTCTCTCTCTCTCTCTTTCTCTTTCTCTCTCTCCCTCTCGCTTTCTCTCTCTCCCTCTCGCTTTCTCTCTCTCCTTCTTGCTTTCTCTCTCTCCCTCTCGCTTTCTCTCTCTCTCTCTCTCTCTCTCTCTCTCTCTCTCTCTCTCTCTCTCTCTCTCTCTCTCTCTCTCTCTCTCTCCTCTCTCTCCTCTCCTCCCTCTCTCTCCCTCCCTCTCTCTCTCCCTCCCTCCCTCCCATCTATCTATCAATCAATCCATCTATCTACCTCCATACGGACACACACCACAGAGAACACGCAGAAAACAAACCGGAGAGAGATGGAAAACAAGAAACAAATAGAACCAAATAACAAAAAGAGAGAGAGAGAGAGAAAAAAAAGCAGAATTTGCCGTAAAAGTGATAAAGCGCGAGAGGCGTCGTGGCAGATGTCAGCGATGCGTGTCAGTTTCCCTGGAGAACTTTAGCAATTACCCCTTAATTTACTCCGGGAGGGTACTTGAGGCGGCCCCTAATGAAACACTCATTGGCGAAGTGGAGAAGGGCGGGTGGGGGGGGGGAGGGATGGGGAAGGGGAGAAGGGCGACTGAGGGGGGGAGGGATGGGGAAGGGGGGGGAGGAATGGGGAGAAAAGGAGGGAAGGGGAGAAGGGTGGGTGAGAGGGGGAGGGATGGGGAAGGGGGGGGGAGGAATGGGAAGAAAAGGAGGGAAGGGGAGAAGGGTGGGTGAGAGGGGAGGGATGGGGAAAGGGGGGAGGAATGGGTAGAAAAGGAGGGAAGGGGATGTGGGGGTTGTTGGTAGGGAAGGATGGGGAAAGAAGGAGGGAAGGGGAAGAGGGGGCTGGTGGTGGGGAGGGTTTGGGATAAGGATAAGGGTAGGGGTAGGGGTGGGAAAATGGAGAGGGGAAAGGGAATGGATAGAGGGAGGGGGCGGGAAAGGGTAGGTGCTGCGGATAAGGTTGAAAATTGGAGAGGAAAGGAAAAGGAAGGGGGGGGGGTATTGGCCGTGAAACTCTACGGTCAGATACTATAGTTTCACATAAATTAGTTTCAAATACAAATATTGTTTAACCTCTAAGCTTAAAGTTGAGTAAACATGCGAAAAAAATACATGCATGTATATGTGTGTGTGTATGTGTGTGTGTGTGTGTGTGTGTGTGTGTATATATATATATGTATATATATATATATATATATATATATATATATATATATATATAAATGTTTATACATACATATACATGTATATTAGATATTTCCCTCAGAATCCTATGATTGTAGTATGTCCATCAATATTCATTGCAAAAAATCGAAAAGAGCTTTCACGAATTGCTCATATAAAACAGACAAAGATAATAATAGATACAGGTACATGTACAATTACATACCCATGCACGCTATCAAAAGAACTTATTTAAGATTATTCGTAAGATATGTATG
>BOPN01000102.1:513630-518630 GCA_017312705.2 Penaeus japonicus
GCGACGGGGGGGGAGGGGGGGGGAGTAAGGCTTATTGGGGTATGTGGGTGGAGAGAAGGAAGGAGGAAGAAGAAAAGAGAGAATAAAAGAGAAGAGAATAGGGGGTGTATGAAAGGAGATGGTGATGTGGAAAGAAGGAAGGGAGAAGAGAGTAAATGAGAGAGAGAAAGAGAAGAGAATAGGGGGTGTATGAAAGGTGATGAAGATGTGGAAAGAAGAAAGGAGGAAGAAGAAAAGAGAGAGTAAGAGAGAGAGAGAAAGAGAAGAGAAGAGAAGAGAAGAGAAGAGAAGAGAATAGGGGGTGTATGAAAGATGATGGAGATGTGGAAAGTAGGAAGGAGGAAGAAGAAAAGAGAGAAAAAGAAGAGAAGAGAAGAGAAGAGAAAGTATGAAAGAAGATGGAGAGAGAAGAGAGAACGCCACAGGAGAACAACAACAACAACAAAAAGTCAGCACCCAGGAGAGAGTACAAGAACAAGCCACAGACACACACACACACGCACACACACCAAAGGGGGAGGATATTGAGAAAGGGGGATCTATCAGCTATGGATAATGTCGGGGTAGCCGCAGAAGGATATTTACTTATGGATATGTAGAAAGGGTTTGCCGAGGGGAGAGGATCGCTCAAGAAGGATCACAAGAGAGGGGAATTGCGGAAGATAGTACACAAGGGAGGGAGAGTGTATGGATGTTGAAGTAGGGTGGGAGGGAGAGGGAGGGAAGGAGGGAGGGAGGGAGAAGGAAGGGAGGAAGGGAGGGAGAGAGGAAGGGAGGGAGGGAGGGAGGGAGGGAGGGAGGGAGGGAGGGAGGGAGGAAGAAAGAGGGAGGGAGGGAGGGAGAAAGGGAGACAGGAGGGAAGGAGGGGGAGAAAGAGAGAGAAAAAGAGAAAGAGAAAGAAAGAGAAAGGCAAAGGCAAAGAGAAAGGAGGAAAGAGAGCGACGGGTATTGGGGAGGAAGGGAGAATAAAATGGATATATAGATAGATTAAGAGATGGCAGAGAGGGAGAAGGGGAGGAGAGAGGGAGGAGGAAGGGGAAACAAACAGAAATCAATTGAGAGAATTTGACTGGAAATTCATTCGTTTATTGTCCCGTGATTTTGCACCAGGATCATAAACAGGGGATTGCAAGTTCATCATGCTTTTGTTCCGCCGTGAATTGCCATGAAACCCAACCAAAATGTTTTCACTCTGCCGTTGCATAACCACCAAACATTTCGAGCTCCACAAGGAAAATATAGAAAAAAAAAGAAATAAAAAAAGAAAAAAAAGAAAGAAAGACAGAAAGAAAAAAAACGAAAGCATCTTTTCGAGTAGAGGATAGTGACCTTTACGGAAATTACAAAACATCTCATGGCTGTATCGCTAATACACGAATACTGGTCGTCCGGTTAAGCCAAGCTGGTATTTCGTCGAGCGGCTGAAGTATTAATGATATATTTATGTGAATATTGTGTGTACGTTTTTGTGTTGTTGATGGTCCCTCGTAGCAATAATGTTGACTGTTATTGATATTAGAATTGTTTGAGGTTTTCTCATTAAGCCTCTCAAAATCCAAGGTGTATTTTTTTGTGAAGTGTGTGTGTGTGTGTGTCAGAAAGAGAGGGAAAGGGAGGGAGGGGGAGAGAGAGAGAGAGAGAGAGAGAGAGAGAGAGAGAGAGAGAAAATAAGCAGATATAGACTGAAATAAAGAAAGAAACAATATGTAGGGTGAGAAAAACATTAAAATTAAGCAAAAAATAAAAGGAAGAAATAGAAAGAAAAAAAAGGAAAAGAAAGAGAGAGAGGAAACAAACATGTATATGTATATATATCCCGATTTCAAAATCCCTCCGCTCGCTGCACAGGCCCTGCCCTCTTACACCACTCCCATGCCGATTGCAATAACTATGATTAGTGTCAGAATAAATGGCACTAGAGATTAGCCATATGTTGATTGGAGGCTAGCTTCGACACCCCGGCGCAAGGAGCTGCCACTTACCTTGTTTTCGACGTGTCATAAATTGTGTCAAAGGGACATAATTTACGTTTATGAATGGGTCTGGGACTTTTGTGATAAATGGGTCGACTTGATGATATACTATTAATGGAACTGTGATGTATTAGGTATATCCGGGTGTCATGTATATGTATATATGTATATATATATATATATATATATATATATATATATATATATATATATATATATATTTACATATTTACATATACATATACATATACATATACATATACACATATACATATACATATTCATAAACATATGCGCATGCATACATGCATACATACATAAATACATACATACATACATGCACACACACACACACACACACACACACACACACACACACACACACACACACACACACACACACACACACACACACACACACACACACACACACACACACCTCTTGTATAAATGTTGATATCTGATACGGCTATCAGGTAAAAGCCCCCCCCCCCTCCACCCCCTTCTCCCCCAATCTTTTATCCTTTTTATTTCGGTCATCCCTCTCTTCCATTCTCATCCCCTCGTCCTCTTTTTCCTTTCCTTCTCTCTTTCTTCTTCTTGTCAATCTTCATTTTTGGTTTGTTTGTTTACTTTTTCTTCTTCTATGTACCTTTCTCATCTACTACCTTCCCTCCCCTCATCTCCCTTCTATTTCACCCCCCATTTGCTTTTCTCTCTTTTCTCTTCCTCTCCCCTTTCTTCTCCTCTCATCCGTCTCTCCCCTCACTCCCCTATCACACAATCCTCCTTTCCTCCCCTCTTTCTTCTTCTGCTTTATCCTCCTCTCCTTGCGTCAACCTTCCCCTCCTTTCCCCTTCTTCTCGCTATCATTCCCTTCCTTTCCCCTTCCCTTGGCCATCCTTCTCCTCCCTTCCCCTTCCTTTCATCACTCTACCTCTTCATTCCCCTTTTATTTCATCACCCTACCCCCTTCTTCCTTGCATTATCCTTCCTCTTCCTTTCATTACGTTTCTCCTCTCTCCTTCCTTCCATGTTTCCGTTCCTCCTCTTTTCGTCATCCCTACCCTTCTTCCTCCCCCTTCCTTTTCATCATTTTACCTATTTTTCCTCTTCTTTTCATCGCCCTTCTCCTTCCTTTTATCACGCTTTTCCTTTACCCATCCTTCCGTCACCTTTCCCCTGCTTTCCCCTCTGTTTCATCACTTTCCCCCCCTTCTTTCCACTTCCTCGCTTCCCCCTTCATTTCATTCGCCCTTCCCCACCTCCTCTCCCTTACCTTTCATCACCTTCCCCCGTATTACCCCTTCATTTCATCACTTCCCCCCTCCCTTCCTCTACATTTCATCATCCTTCCCCTCTCTTCCCCTCCATCCGAAGTCCCAGCGTAACTACCTCTCACACACACACGGGATTTTGTGTGTGTGTCCGTAACATATATTCATATAGGTATGTATATGTGTGTGTGTGTGTGTGTTTGTGTCTGTGCGTGCGTGTGTGAGTGTGTGTTTGTGTCTGTGTATGGGATCAAAAAAGAAAATAGAAAAATATCACAAAACAAGTAGAAGCAAAATTGTCAGTGTAAGAGAGATCATACGCAGTTGCACTGAAGGTAGTCACACACACACACATATATATATGTACATATATATATATATATATATATATATATATATATATATATATATATATATGTATATATATATATATATATATATATATATATATATATATATATATTATATACTTTTTTATTGTTTTGTATTGCTATTGCTAATTGCAACTATTTAAGGTGGTGCCGGAGCATAGAAAGAAGAAAAGAACAAAAATCAAGAAGGAGACAAAGAAGTAAGAGGAAGAATCGCACTTGAACAACTCTGAACAGCCTTGAACACCGTTAACAGTAAATTGCCCCCCTCCACTACCCCTCCCCCCTCTCCTTCAGTCTCGTGGCACTCAAAGGAGGAGGGCCTTTAATGGCACCATCGTAACCATGGGTGCCATTGTCCTTTCCTCTGTGATGGGCGTGAAGGGGAAAGGGATAGGAGGGATGAAGATGAAGAGGGAGGGATAGAAAATAGGTGAAATAAAAGAAGGAGCGGTGATGGACGGTAATGAAGGTGGATGAAAGGGAAAAAGGAGGAAGAGAGAGTGAATGGGAGAGAAAGAAAGAGAGAAACATGGACTGGGACCGAAACGTACATAGAGAGGGAGAGAAAGGGAAACAGAAACAGAAACAGAAACAGAAACAGAGAGAAAAAGAAAAAGAAAAGAAACGAAACAGGGAAAACAAATCCCTCCACCCCCCACGCGCCATCAAAAAAAGTAAAAAAAGTAAAAAAATAAAAAATAAAAAAAGGAAACGAAAACACATTGTCTCTCTCCGCATCTCGCCCCCTCTCCGCACACATGCCGGGTAATAGAGCCTTCGTAAATATGAACTTCAAAATTTCCCCTCTTTCCCTCCCTCGACCTTTCGGGCCCTGTACGCTATGTTTCCGTCCATAGGCGATACATACGCACATAGGTGCACATACGTTAAGATATACCGTTTCATATACATATGGTGGTTGAACACACACACGGACATTCTCTCTCTCTCTCTCTCTCTCTCTCTCTCTCTCTCTCTCTCTCTCTCTCTCTCTCTCTCTCTCTCGCTCTCGCTCTTTTTTTCTCTCTCTCTTTCTCTTTTTCTTTCTCTCGCTCTCTCTCAATTTCACTCTCACTCATTCACTCATTCACTCATTCACTCACTCACTCACTCACTCACTCACTCACTCACTCAAACACACAAGCACACCCTTTCTTCCTTCCCTCCCTCTGCCTTCTCCTCCCCCCCCCACACACACTCAAATATGTACACATACAAGCACATTCAGCCCTTTCCTCATCTTTCTTTCTCACCCCCTGCCCTTCCTTTTCCATCTTCCCCCTCCTCTCCTCTCTTCTTCCTCTTCCCTCTCCCCATTCAGCTTTCCCTCCGCCCTCCCTTGTCCCCCTCTCTTAGCTTTTCCTACTTTCTCCCTT
>BOPN01000102.1:521130-526130 GCA_017312705.2 Penaeus japonicus
ATATATATATATATATATATATATATATATATATATATATATATATATATATATAGATATATATATAGATATATGGTTAGATACAGATAGATAGATAGGTAGATAAATAAATGGATAGATAGACAGATAAATACATATATAAATATAGATAAAAATAAAGGCGAACATATAAAGTTAGAGGA
Source organism: Penaeus japonicus (assembly GCA_017312705.2). Taxonomy (NCBI): domain Eukaryota; kingdom Metazoa; phylum Arthropoda; class Malacostraca; order Decapoda; family Penaeidae; genus Penaeus; species Penaeus japonicus. The sequence goes on from BOPN01000102.1 coordinate 521,313, forward strand.
TCCCAAGATGACCAAAAAGGAATATGAGGAAAATCAAAGCGTTAGGAGACGAGTCCCTCTAAAAAAAAAAAAAAAAAAAAAAAAGGCTAGAAAGGGTTAGCCTGATAACAAGACAAGAGGTGTGAACAAGAACCCTAGCGAGCGAGGATGTGTTACGATCGCGAAGGGAGGGAAAGAGACGAGAGATGATAAAGCAGCGGCGAAATGACCGGGGGAACGTGACATGTAATTATAAGGCAAAGCGGAATAGCTGCGAGGGAAGATGATGATGGCTTTGGGAAGGGGGAAAAAAGAGGGGAGTGAGAGTGAGAGTGAGAGTGAGAGTGAGAGTGAGAGTGAGAGTAAGAGTGAGTGTGAGTGAGAGTCTGAGTGAGTGAGAGTAAAAGCGAGAGCGAGACTGAGTTTCAAGGAGACTTTTAGAGTTAGCGTGAGTGATAGCGAGTTAGAGTAAGAGGGAGAGAAAGAGAAAGAGAAAAAAAAATATATGAGAACGAGACAAAAAAACAAACAACAAAACAACAACAACAACAACGGAACACGAAAAAAAAGAAGAGAAAACGAACGAGAGAATTTTAAAGAGAAAATGAGAGTCCGCGAGTCAAGCCAAACGAGCATCTACAGACCGGGTTCGACCATCCAGGGTTAACGAAGGTAGCACTCTCTCAACGAAATGTTTAACCAATGGCCCGATACTTAATTAAGGAACAGAGATGAATACGCACTTTATATGAAAGGATTATGCCTTGTGTTAATTGTGGGACGACGAAGCGAGGGGTTGCAGGAAATTGAGAAGAGAGGGAGATAGGAAGAAGGGGGAAGGAAGGAGAGGGGAAGGGATGAGGTGTGGAGGATGGAGTAATAGAGGGAGATTGGGGATGGGGAAGAACGAATGGGGAAAAAAGTAGGAAAGAGAGAGAATGCGAGAGAGAGAGAGAGAGAGAGAGAGAGAGAGAGAGAGAGAGAGAGAGAAAGAAAGAGAGAGTGAGAGAGCAAAAGAGCAAAAGAGATTCAGCATACAAACAATCAGACAGACAGACAGACAGACAGACAGACAGACAGACAGACAGACAGACAGACAGACAGACAGACAGACAAACAGTCGCGACAGACAGAAAGAAATAAAAATAGAAAGAGGGCGGAAGGAAACGCGACAAGCGATCGGTATAAATAACCGAAGGAAGAGGTTTCAAAAAAGGTTGAAGAGAGAATAAGAAAAAAAAAGAGAAAAAAAACATGGAGAGGGAGATACAATTTGATCAGAGTTGAGGGGGAGAAAGAAGAGGAAAAAGTCTTAGTGGAAATAAATGGATTCAGAAGAAGTAGACGAAGACGCTGATAATGCAAAACGAGATAGATGGCGGCATTAAGAAGAGGGGGAACGAAAGGGAAACACAGGAAATGGCGGATAAACATAAGAAAGGCGAGATGGGGATATATAGAAATAAATTAATAGACAAAGAAGGGGTGAAGACAAGGGACAAGGAAAGAAGAATGCGAACAGATTATAAGAGGGGACGAAGGAGAAGTAAAATCTGAAAGAGAAATGAGTTTGGAGGGGAGACTGACAGACTAAAGGAGGAGGAGGTGGTGGTGGTGGTGGTGGAGGTGGAGGTAGTGGTGAAGAAGGAAGAGGTGGTGATGGTGAGGAAGGTGGTGGTGAAGGTGGAGGTTGTGATGGTAGTCGAGATGTGGATATGGGTGGAGGTAGAGGTGGAATTAGATAAAAAAAATATGAGACAGAAAAAAAACGACAAAGACAATGGGAATTTTTGTCTATCTCCCCATGGTCTCATCGAAGCAAAACGAAAAGCCAACAAACAATACAAACAAAGTCAGTGAATAAAACGATGATGATAAGACTGATAAAAAGCCTAAAACGACTTTTCGCTCAGAAGCCTTCTTGTGGAGCGTGTTGCAATGCCGTCTCGAGGGAAGGTTGGCTCTTTTGTCTCTATTTTGCACAACATCCACTGGACACTTGTAAGTCTTACCCGATGCTGCAGGCTCGCTATAGGAATTAGGATTGAGGACATTTTAGAGTGATGTTTATTGTTTACCTTTGTCGTTTGTTTCTTTTTTCAGTTTTTTCTTTATCCTTCTGGTTTTGCTCCTCATCTTCTTCGTCTCCTCATGTTTCTTCTTACTCCGTTTCAATGCTACCTTTGCAATACTTTGTATCTTCTTTGGCAAAGTAGACTATCAATACCCTCATCCCCTACTTTCATCTCCTCTTCCTTTCACTCCTGTTCTTAATCCCCTCTTCTTTTTCTAACCCACGTTCTAGATACTGCAATTTCGTCGTTCTTCAATATTTCGATTTCTTCAACGAGTTAGTCAAATGCGGGTGGAAACATCCCTAGAGTTATGAAGATTAGGATGAACGAAAACTGTGTATGTGCGTGTATGTAAAGCTTATATAGGGATGTGTGTTTATAGCGTTTGCGTGAGCGCGTGCGTTTCTTCAGTAACAGTAATGACGATAGCACTAATGATAAATATAAGGATGATTAATACCGTAGTAGATTATCAAAAGTAATATCATTAAAACTATTGTAGGTACATGCGTGTACCTTCGCTCTTTCTTTGGTAGAGGGGTAGGGGGAGGGGTGGGGAAGGGGGTAAGAACATGGGAGGAGGGAAATATAAGGTTTGGGATGGGGTAGAGGGAGGTGTGGGGGGAGGGGGGGGGCTTAATTGAAAGCCTTAGCGTTCCCCAGACAATGGCGGGGAGTCATTTTCCCGTAGTATAATTAGTGGCTGTTAATGACCGTGCCATCCTTTCCTTCTGGATTATCCTCCTGTATGATCATGACTCCCCCCCCCCCCACCCCACTATATCTATCTTCCCTCATTCCCTTCTTTCTCTTCCCCCTCTTTATTCCTTCTCCCTTCCCTCTTTCTGTCGTCCTCACTCGCTTTCTCCTTTTCCCCCTAACCCCTTTATTCTCTTTCCTTTCAATTCGTTAATGGTTCTCTGCTCATTTGCATGTGACCATATGGTACCCCGCATGCTTTCCCTTCCCTCTCTCTTTCTTTCTCTCTTTCTTTCTTTCTTTCTTTCTTTCTCTCTCTCTCTCTCACTTTCTCTCTCTGTGTCTCTCTGTCTCTCTCTCTCTCTGTCTCTCTGTTTCTCTGTCTCTCTATCTCTCTCTGTCTCTCTCTGTCTCTCTCTCTCTCTCTCTCTCTCTCTCTCTCTCTCTCTCTCTCTCTCTCTCTCTCTGTTTCTTTCTTTTCCTTTCTCTCCCCTCCTCTCTACCCCCATGTTTTATCTTTCCTTGTTTCTGTATCGTTCTTCTTTCCTCTTCTCTTTATTCTTATTTTTCCTTCCTTTTCCCTTTCCTTCCCCTGTTTCCTCCTTCCTCCTTCTTCCGGTCTCTTTCGTTCTCTTCTCTTCGCTTCCCTATTCTTTTCATTCCCTTCTCTTTCTTCTCTATTTTCTTCTCATTTTCCCTCCCTTCCCTTAACGTCTCTTTTCTTCGTGTTTCCTTTTCATCCCTTTCTTTTTCTTACCCTTTTTTCGTTTTTCTTTTCTTTCTCCTCCACGTCCCTTACCTTACCTTCGTGTCCTCTTTTTTCTTCCTTATCCCTCCTTTTTCTGCATTCCCCTTTTTTCTCCCGTTCCCTTCCCTTTGCTTCCCCTCCTCTTCCCATCCCTTCGCTTTCTCTTTTTTTCTTCCATTCCCCTCTCTGCTCTTCTCTTCCCATCTCTTCGCTTCCACTTTTTACTCTCCTTCCCTTTCTTTCCTTCTCTTCCCTTGTCTTCCCTCCCTTCCCCTTCCCTTCCTTTCCGTGCCCTTTCCCCTTCCCCTCCCCTCCCCTCCCCTCCCCTCCCCTTCCCTTCCCTTCCCCCCACCCCCACCCCCACACCTCGCTCCCCTCAATCGACTCTTGCATTTATCCCGCCCGTCATCCTATTACATTATCATAATTATTATTTTGATTTCCAGATCGGAACTGGAAAATATTAAATCCGCGGAAATTACCCGTGGCAGCGATTCGTCTTTCGCCACAATATCTTGACTGTTTTATTAGAGAGAACAGCAGCTGTACCACGTCACGGAGTGTGGTGGCTTGCTGGGCGAAGGAGGAAGAAGGAAGGAGCTCGATGATGGATGGGAGTGTGAGGGAAGGAGGGAAGGAGGGAGGAAATGGGAAGAGAGGGAAGGATGGAGGAAATGGGAAGAGAGGGAAGGAGGGAGGAAATGGGAAGAGAGGGAAGGAGGGAGGGAATGGGAAGAGAGGGAAGGAGGGAGGGAATGGGAAGAGAGGGAAGGAGGGAGGGAATGGGAAGAGAGGGAAGGAGGGAGGAAATGGGAAGAGAGGGAAGGATGGAGGGAATGGGAAGAGAGGGAAGGAGGGAGGGAATGGGAAGAGAGGGAAGGACGGAGGAAATGGGAAGAGAGGGATGGAAGGAAGAAGAGGGTGGGAGGTGGAAGGTGTATGGGAGATTGAGAGAAGGAAAAAGGAAATGGGAAGAGAAGGAAGGAGAGAGGGTTGGATGAGGAAGCTGGAAGGTGGATAGGAGGTCGAGAGAGAAAGGAGGAATGGAAGAAGTGAGGCAATAAGAAAAGAGGGGAGGAGAGAGGAACGGGGGTTGATAAGAAAGTGAGAGAGGAGGGAGGATGGTGCATAAAAAAAAAGAAGGAAGGAAGCAGAAAGAAGAGGAACATAAGGGGATAAAGAACGAGAAGAAGTGAGAGAGAGAGAGAGAGAGAGAGAGAGAGAGAGAGAGAGAGAGAGAGAGAGTGAGAGTGAGAGTGAGAGTGAGAGTGAGAGTGAGAGTGAGAGAGAGAGAGAGAGAGAGAGAGAGAGAGAGAG
>BOPN01000102.1:531130-536130 GCA_017312705.2 Penaeus japonicus
TTACTTATATTCTTATTCGTTTTATTAGTGTTACAATTCTTCTTCTTATTTTTATTCTCCTTTTCCTTCTTCTTTTACTTCTTCATCTCCTACTTCCTTCTCCTCCTCCTACTCCTCCTCCTCCTTCTCCTCCTCCTCCTCCTCCTCCTCCTCCTCCTCTTTTCTTCTTCCTCTTTCTCTCGCATCGAAGCAAAGTCTTTGGCTTTAGAAATCTCGGAAACTTGCCACTCTAGGATTTTTTTTTTTTCTCCTCCTCTTCTTTATTTTATTCAAATGGCTAAATGCCGCAAGCAATGACGTCACTTCCCGTTCTCCCGGACGAGGATCTCCTTACGCGTCTCGAGGAGCCAAGGATCCTTCCCTTCCCCCTTCCTTTCCCCCTCCTCCTCCTCTGCCTCCTCCTCCTTATTATTAACCCACCCACCCCCTCTCCTCCCCTCTATTTTCTCCTTTTTTTCCGCTCCTTCTCCACCTCCTTCTCTAACTCCTCCTCTTCCTCCTCTTCCTCTTCCTATTCCCTCCTTCCTCCTCTCTCTCTCTCCTTCCTCCTCTCTCCCTCCTTCCTCCCACACTCACCACCCTCCCAAATAGAATAAAAACTCCTGATACCCTTCTCCCCCTTCTCCCAAAAAAAGAAGAAAATAAAAGGAAAGAAAGAGAGAAACAGAGAGAGAGAAAAAAAAACACAGGAAAGAGGAAAGGGGAAAAGAGGGAAGGGGTAAGGGTATGAAGCGGGGGGGGGGGGGGGGGGGGGGGGGGGGGGGGGGGGGGGGGGGGGGGGGGGGGGGGGGGGGGGGGGGGGGAGGTGGGGGTGGGGGTGGGGGGGTGTTGAGAACGACAAGAAAATGTTGAAACGGAAAAGCTCGCCGTTCTAAGTTTAGGAACCCAAGGAAACCCCGGTAAGAAACAAGAAAATATGTGACAGGAAACCCCAGAGTTTTAAGTTTGACTATTAAGGCCACCCTCGCGGAAATAGACCTGGGAAAGAACTTCACCACTCGGAATGGAAGGGGAGGGGAAGGGAGGGGTAAGGGGAGGCGGGAGAGGGGGATGAAATGAAAAATAGAATAAAGGAGGATTTGAAGGGAGGAAGGCTGGGGGAAGAGTAGGAAAGAGAGGGGAGGGGTGTGGAGAAGAAGGAGGGGAGAGAGAGAAAATATAAAAGATAAAAGATATATAATATAGATAGAGAAAGAGAGATAGAGATAGAGATAGAGATAGAGATAGAGATAGAGATAGAGATAGAGATAGAGAGAGAGAGAGAGAGAGTGGGATAGTTAGAAGTAGGAAAGGAAAGAAAACTACGATTAGGAAATGAAAGTGAATGGAGGAGGAAATGAGAGAAAGATGATGATGGTGGGGGGAGGGGGGCTGATAGAAATTGAAGCAGGAAAAAATAAAACAAAGAAGAAGAGAGCGAGTCAGATAAAATCAAGGGCAGATAAATCCGCAGAAATGTAGCACATTATTTGAATATATTTATTGTTTATTATCGTCAGCTTGTTTCGGCCTTGCTAAAAGCGTAGTATAATTAATTAGCATAAATTATGAGAATGTGCGTGATTAATATTTCATTGGACATAGAGGAGGAGCATGGCGGAAAAATAACGACATGGATATTTTTAGTTATTCTTTTTATTTCATGGATACTACTAAAAAAATGGAAATGCAGTATAAATGAGGAATAGTAACAAGAGGGAAATAAAGTCGACAAAGACTAATAAATAAAATGAATGAACTAAAAAGAAAAGGGGAAAACGAATAAGGAACGAGTTTATAAAAAGGAAAAGGATGAAGGAACAAAAAATTAAGGTAAAAAAAATGAAAAGATTAAGGAATGATTTTTATAAAGAGAATTTCTGGAATTCATATTTTATATGTTTATTTTTTATTTATTTATTTATTTTTTTATTATAATATTTTTTTTTCTTTCTAAAAAATGATGCTCACCTCCCCCCACCCCCTACCCTCTACCCCCCTTCCGTTTTATTTTTTCAGATCTTTTATATTTTAAAAAGGTAAAGTAGATATTTACTGAATTAGAATATGGTTTTATGTGTCTCTCGGGAGCTATAGCGGGCTAGGCATAAATATATATCACATTGTGGCATTAAAAATGTATGGCTCTTTTGTTTAATAGCGCTTAGGAGTCAGTGGGTGCTGGGTTGATGAACTGCATTGCCGGTAGACTGTCGAAATGATTGAGGGAGAAAAATGGAGAGAGAAGGCGGAAGGGAGAGGGGGGGGGGCAGATACACACATATATGCACACGCACAAACACACATACGTACTCGCACAAACTCAAACACGCGCGCACACTTATACACGCGGGCACACACGCACACACACGCACACACACACACACACACACACACGCACACACACACACACACACACACACACACACACACACACACACACACACACACACACACACACACACACACACACACACACACACACACACAACACAGAGAGAGAGAGAGAGAGAGAGAGAGAGAGAGAGAGAGAGAGAGAGAGAGAGAGAGAGAGAGAGAGAGAGAGAGAGAGAAAGAAAGAAAGAAAGAGAGTGAGCATAACAGTGGTAGAACCTTTTTGGATAATAAAAGGAGATACAGAAGTTATAACAAACGGCAACAACAACAACAAACACGAAATTATGAACAATGTCTCGAAAAGGAATTTAATTAATCAACAAACTTCTCATTTCAAGTATTAACAATCCATTAGCATTGTGACCCTCGATGTTTTTTTTTTGTTTTTTGTTTTCAATAATCAAAAGACTCAGCAATGACATTGGCATTTATGATGAGTACCTGTGAAGTAAGAGCTATGTTAACACTTGGCTTAGAGATTCCACTAGACTCTGGCACACGGAAAGCGTTGGAAAAGTGTTAGTGTTTTGTCTTTAGATTGTATTAAGTGTTTTTTTGTTTATGTTTATTTTGATTTTCACTTTTTTTTGCTGATATTGTCTTTCTCATCTGTGTGTATATATAGTCGTGTTCTTTATGGGCAGTGTTTGTATTTATTATCATCATCACCAACTCCACCACCTCCAGATGTACCTACCTCCACCTCCACCTCCACCTTCACCTTCATATTCAACATGATCACTAACGCCGCCACTAACACCACCACTACCACCACACTACTACGACCACCATCACCACCACCTTCACTACCACCATCACCATCATTACAATCACCGTCACCACCATCCCCTCACCACCACCACCACCTCCACTACCACCATAATCCCACTACCATCACTACAACTATCACCATCTCACCACACCACACCATACCACACCACCACTTCCCTCACCACCACACCACCACCTGCATCACCACCACACCACACCACCACCTCCCTCACCACCACACCACCTCCATCACCACCACACCACACCACCACCTCCCTCACCACCACACCACCTGCATTACCACCACACCACACCGCCACCATCACACTACCAGCATCACCACCACTACTACACTACCACCACACCACACTACCACCACCCCAGCATCACCATCACCACCACACCCATCCCACATACGGTCACGTAAAAAGAGAAACAAGGAAGGGCCATCCACGTAGGTAGAGCATGATAGATCACCCATTACCGAGTGACACCCTGCTTTTTTCCCCCATCTTTCTTTTCACTCTTCTCTTGCTTCTTCTCTTTCTCTTCTCTTATTTTCCTCTTTCTCCTTTCTCCATTCTTTTTGTTTTTTTCTCTTATTTTTTTTCTCTTTCTCCTTTCTCAATTCTTGTTTTTTTTTCTCTTATTTTTCTTTCTCTTTTTTCATTATTCTTTTCCCTCTTTTCTTATTTTTTTTCTTATTTTTATTATTTTTTATCTCTTTTCTTTTCTTCTGATATATTTTTTTTTTCTCCTCTCTTATTTTTTTCTCTTCTCTTTTGTATTTCATATTTTTATTCTTACTATTCTTGTTCCTATTTTCTTTCAAAGAATAAAGAGCCATTGGAGATGTCATTATTATTCTTATTATGATTATTATCATTCTTAATCTTCTTGTTCGTGTCCTTATTTCTATTACATTTATTCTTTTTCTTATTTCTATTGCGCTTATTCTCGTTCTCATTCTTAATGTTCTTATTCATATTCCCCTTCTTTTTGATGATAAGATAAAAAAAAATATAATTTATTTGACGTTTCTCGTATTTCTTCAAAGTCGTCCACTTGTCTTGGTTCAGTCCGAGTTATTTTTTTTTATTATTATTTTTTTTTTTTCTTCTTCTTCTTCTGATTTTTTCTTTCTTTCTTTTCTTTTTCTTTCGTAATTTGCTTCTCCTTTCCTATACATATAACCCTTTCTCCTTCACACTGCAAGTTCCTCACACCTCACGCTTCTTCAGCCTCACACTTCCTCGCATCCTACGATAACCCGCTTCACTCCTCATACTCCCTCTTACTCCTATTTCACACTTCCACACACTTCACTCCTCACACCCCACACTTCCTTGCCCCTCAGACTTACTCACACTCTCCATTTCCTCGCATTACACACTTCCTTACACTTCCTTACACGCCCTCACACCTCCTCGCCCCGTCACCTATATATACCTCATGACCTTCCCTCCTCAGTCTTCCCCCACCCCACCCCCACCCCTCCCTCAACCTCATCCCCACCCGCCACCCCTCCCTCAACCCCCTCCCTCATCCCCATCCCCACCCTCAACCCCATCCCCTCCCTCAACCCCCTCCCCACCCGCCACCTTACACTCAACCACCACCCCTCACCCTCAACCCCCTCCCCACTCCCACCCAACCCCCCACCCCCTACCCGACCTCACGCCTCATTTCCCAATATCGTTCGCGGACAATTAATGAGGTGTCCTGTGGCAGAGGGGAAAGGAGAGGGGTTTGGTATTTTCGTAGCTCTCCTTCTTCCCTATTTTCTTTTTCCCCTTTTTCTGTTTATTTAGGGAAAGAGGAAGAGGGGGAGAAAGAGGAGGGGAGAGAAGGGA
>BOPN01000102.1:558630-563630 GCA_017312705.2 Penaeus japonicus
TATGTATGTATATACATATGTATATATATATATACATATGTATATACATATATGTATATATATATACATATGTATATGCATTAAGGGGGTCAATATTCATACTTGTTTTATTTTCATTATATTCACAAACGCATACGGACGTTCATATATATATATATATATATGTATATATATATATATATATATCTATCTATCTTTCTCTCTCTCTCTCTCTCTCTCTCTCTCTCTCTCTCTCTCTCTCTCTCTCTCTCTCTCGTCTTAAGTTTTACACCTGTAACTTTGGAGGGTTTGTATTTTCTTGGCGGTTTGGAAAATGGGAAAGTACTGTGTGCTGCAATACTCTCTCTCTCTCTCTCTCTCTCTCTCTCTCTCTCTCTCTCTCTCTCTCTCTCTCTCTCTCTCTCTTCCTGCGTTTCTTCCTCTCTCTCTTTCTCTCTCTCCTCTCTCTCCTCTCTCTCCTCTCCTCTCCTCTCCTCTCTCCTCTCTCTCTCTCTCTTCTCTCTCTCTCTCTCTCTCTCTCTCTCTCTCTCTCTCTCTCTCTCTCTCTCTCTCTCTCTCTCTCTCTCTCTCTCTCTCTCTCTTAGTATACCGAGAGATACATAACCAAAAAAAAAGTTTTGGGATAAGATCTTGAATAATAAAGGAAGATAAAACGTTAAGACATTGATTTGAAAGAAGGGATGAGATGGGGGACGAAAGACAAGAGATTTTGATCTCAGATTTTTTTTTTCTTCTTGCTGAGAAAAATTTGTACTTTGATAATGGGTCGAACTTGATTGAACAAAAAAAAAATAATAATAATAATAAATAAATAAAGAAAGAAAGAGAAAAAGTGGAGGGGATTTGAGATCTAAAGTTTGAAATCGGTACAATAGATTGATTGTTATTTTTATTTTTTATTTTTTATTTTTAATTATTTTTTTTATCTGGAATTACTGGAATCCACACCAGATTATAACGTTATCTGCAATTTGTTTGTTTTTTTGGTATCAGTTACCAGCTTTCATCAGTTTCCATTTTATCAATTCATTATTCATTGATTATTCATCAATTTCCATTTATTTGACTTGTCCAGACCAGGTACAGGCTGGCCTGGGTACTTTGGGGTAGTCTTTTCGTGAAGGATTCACTGCTGTTTCTCAGTTGGGTCCTTTTTGTACTGGACAGACGCTTCGGGGGATAGAGAAAGACACAGAGATAGAGAGAAAGATGGAGGGAGAGGGAGAGACGGAGGGTGAGAGAGAGAGGGAGAGAAAATGGAGGGAGGGGGAGAGGGAGAGGGAGACAGAGAGAGAGAGGGAGAGGGAGAGGGAGAGGAGGAGAGGGAGGGAGGGAGGGTGATAGAGAGAAAATGGAGGGAGGATGAGAGAGAGAGGGAGGATGAGAGAGAGAGAGAAAGAGAGAGAGAGAAGGAGAAGTAGGAGTAGAGAGAGAGGAGGAGAGAGATAGTAGGGAGAGGGTAGAGAGTGAGAATGAGAGAGAAGGGCAGTAGGAGGAGAGGCTTGAGGTGTGAGGTGGGAGAGAGAGAGAGAGGAAGGAGGAGGGAGAGGGAGGAGGGAGGAGGGAGGAGGAGGAGGAGAAGGGAGGGTAGTGTGAGAGAGAGAGCCAGCATGCATCCCTGCACACCAGGTGTAGATATAAGATCACATGCAGGTGAGTTTTTCCTTCCAAGTGATGTATTACATGGGTCCTGCAGCCTTATTTCTTTTCTCCTGCCCTCTCTTCTCTTCTCTTCTCTCTTCCTTCCTTCTCTTATATACTAGAGATATGGATATTCAAAAAGCTTGGGATAAGATCTTAATAACAGTAAAATAAAACGTTAAAAGAATATCTGAAAGAAGTGAGTAAGATGGGGATTGTTATTATATTTTTATCTGATTTTGCTTCTTGCTGAGAAAATTTAGCCTCTGATATAATGGTCGAATTTCGATTAGTTCAAAAAAGGAAAAAGTTTTAGAGGTGAGATCTGAGACTAAAGTCGAAATCAAAGAAATAGATTGATTGTTATTTTTATTTTTTATTTTTTTATTTTAATTATTTTTTTTATTTTAAATTACTGAATCACATCGTATTATGCACTGCTATCTGAGATTTTTTTTTTTTGGCATCAGTTACTGTGGTTTCAATATCAGTTTCCATTTTATCAATTCATTATTCATTTATCATTCATCACTTCCATTTTAACTGTTGGTTCAGATCATGTGCTAGGCGCCTACAACAAACCGGTAGCGGCTTGATAGGTAGTAGCTGGGCCTCGGGTAGCCTCAGGGTAGTCTTTCGGGTAGGCGTTTCTCAAAGTCCTTTTTGCACTTGACAGACGCTTCGGGGGATAGAGAAAGACACAGAGATAGAGAGAAAGATGGAGGGAGAGGGAGGGAGGGAGGGTGAGAGAGAGAGAGGGAGAGGGAGGGATAGGGAGAGGGAGAGATGGGGAGAGGGATGGAGAGGGATAGGGAGAGGGAGGGAGGGAGAGGGATGGGGAGGAAGGGAGAGGGATGGGAAGTGAGGGAGAGGGATGGGAAGGGATAGGGAGAGGGATGGGAAGGGATAGGGAGAGGGATGGGAAGGGATAGGGAGAGGGATGGGAAGGGATAGGGAGAGGGATGGGAAGGGATAGGGAGAGAGATGGGAAGGGAGGGAGAGGGATGGGGAGGGAGGGAGAGGGATGGGGAGGGAGGGAGAGGGATGGAGAGGGAGGGAGAGAGTGAAGGAGGGAGAGAGAGAGAGAGAGAGAGAGAGAGAGAGAGAGAGAGAGAGAGAGAGAGAGAGAGAGAGAGAGAGAGAGAGAGAGAGAGAGAGAGAGAGAGAGAGGGAGAGAGAGAATGAGAAAGGAAGGGAGTGAGAGGGAGAGAGAGAGAGGAAGGAAGGGAGGGGGAGAGAGAGCGAGACGTCCTCTGCACACTGGTGGGTGGTAGATGCGAAGATTTATATATAAGTGCGAGAGGCTTTTCCTTCCCCGGCGATGTATTTATATCCCAGCCTTTTGTTTCTTTTCTACTCTCTCTCTCTCTCTCTCTCTCTCTCTCTCTCTCTCTCTCTCTCTCTCTCTCTCTCTCTCTCTCTCTCTCTCTCTCTCCTTTCTTTTCTTCCTTTTATTACGAAAAAGGAGATTAAGGTACAGAGGGATTAACTGGTTGTTTGGAATCATCTGCCTCTCCGACTGATATTAAGTTCATTAGCCGAGTATCATGACGGGGGGGAAATCCCGTTGTTAACTGGATTTGTATTTTGGTGAGGCGGCCGCAAGTATTATCTGATAGATGTGTTGATCATTTCGTCCAATCGTATTTTTTATATACTACATATATATATATATATATATATATATATATATATATATATATATATATATATATATATATATATATATATTTTTTTTTTTTTTTTTTTTTTTCACAGACCCATACACCTCCTGCTCTCTTTCCAGGTGGACTCTTGCGCCGAGGACTCCCGCCTGCTCTTCCGGCACCAAGCTTGCGCCGACGTCCCGGGTTCAGAGAGCTTCGGTGAGTATCTCTTGCAGAATCGCGTTTGCTCTAAGAAAGAAAATATATCTTCCTCTGAACTCGAGCCTCTTCTATAGTGAGACTTTAATTACCGTCCATGGAGCGCCGCCCCCTTTGTCCCTTATTGCATGCGCCTATATCTCCATCGTGCACACATCATTCATCTGTTTGAGTTCTGTCAAGTCGGCTCGCTTCCCGTTCACGCGGCGGTGCGCCCGCCTTTCCGCTCCACGAAAGAGCTTGCAAATCACCCCCGGCGCGCGCCCTTTGTACACGCGACTGGCGTTTGCACTTTGTTATAAGACCTGTCGACTCCGCCGCACCAGCAGCTGAATACGCAAGGGTCTGAGCGACACTTGATCGCCCCTCCCCCCCACACTCTCTCCTCCTCCCCCCATTGACCCCCGAGCAGGATTTTGATGCGAGGTTATTCATGGAAAGGGAAATGTTATTTGATGCCGTGTGTTTACGATTCAATGATGCGGTTACAATAATATATTATTACTGTATATACATACATACATATATATATATATATATATATATATATATATATATATATATATATATATATATATATATGTGTGTGTGTGTGTGTGTGTGTGTGTGTGTGTGTTTATATATATATATATATATATATATATATATATATATATATATATATATATAAATATATATATATATATATATATATATATATATATATATATATATATATATATATATATATATATATATATAGAGAGAGAGAGAGAGAGAGAGAGAGAGAGAGAGAGAGAGAGAGAGAGTGAGAGGAGAGTGGAGCAGAGAGAGATGAATCTCTCTCTCTCTCTGTATATATATATATATATATATATATATATATATATATATATATATATATATATATATATATATATATATATATATATCTCACCACACACACCCACCTCCCCCATCACTCCCCAACCCCCACTCCCACCCCCACCCCACCCCCACCCCACCCACCCCACACCCACCAAGCTAACTAACCCCCATCCGGGCCTTTGCAGAGGAGGAGCTGGTGTGCCTGGGCTCGTGGAAGGACGGCTCCAACCACTACCTGGTGGGCAAAGTGAACCACATCCACGCCAACAGCGACGAGGACCGCTACCGGTGCTTCATCTACGAGCACCCGCACCGCCAGGGGGACACCTCCACCTGGAACCTGGCGCAGTCGGCCGACGCCACCTGCCAGGGCCTCATCTCCGCCCACGAGGGGAGCAAGACCATGAAGCTGACGAAGGGTAATAAGGGACGCCGGTTTTGTTTACTGTTGTTTCGGAGGGAATTATTATTATTATTATTATTATTGATTTACTTATTTATTTGTATTATTATTATTATCATTTTGGGTTTTTATCGTTATTGTGTTTATTATTATTATTTTTTTAAGATGAACATATTGCGATGTAGGTCTCACTGATGATATATTTCCGAAAATATGTAAACTATCTTTGCACTTTATGTAAGACC
>BOPN01000102.1:566130-573630 GCA_017312705.2 Penaeus japonicus
GTGTGTGTGTGTGTGTGTGTGTGTGTGTGTGTGTGTGTGTGTGTGTGTGTGTGTGTGTGTGTGTGTGTGTGTGTGTGTGTGTGTGAGTGTGTGTGTGTGTGTTACATTTAGAGATGTTGACGTTTGTGTGTGTATGCGTGCGTGTGCATGTGTGTGTGTGTGTGTGTGCGTGCGTGCGTGCGTGCGTGTGAGTGTGTGTGAGAGAGAGAGAGAGAGAGAGAGAGTGTGTGTGTGTGTGTGTGTGTTTGTGTGTGTGTGTGTGTGTGTGTGTTTTCGCTTAACACAGCTCAGGTTATCTGAGTTGTCCGCACCTTTCAAGTTCTTCAGAAGCTGCGGCTCTTTGAAGAAAGTAAGATCGTCGGGGGTGGGGGGTAGGGATGGGGGGGGATGCAAGAATACCATTAATCAGGCTTGTTTTATCCTTTCTCTTTCCCTCCTCCGCCTTGAAACCCCCTCTCTCCCTCTCCCTTTTTCCTCCTCTACGTTCTTCTCTTCCTTCTTCCTCCCCCTGTCATCCCCCCTACCTCTTCCTTCCCTCCTCCTCTTTTCCACAGCCCTCCTCCTTCCCCCCTCTGCCCCTTCTCCTTCCCTCCCCCTCCTCTTCCCCCTTCCTCTCACCTCCCCCGCCTTCTACCCCAGTCCTCCCTCTTTCCCTCCTTCTTTCCCTCCCTCCTTTCTTCCCTCCCTCTTCCCTTCCCTCGGTCCTCCCCCTCTTACGGTCTATCTCTAGCCTCCTTCCCTTCCCCTCCCTCCTTCCCTTCCCCTCCCTTCTTCCCTTCCCCTCCCCCTCCCTTCCCTTCCCTTCCTTTCCTTCCCTTCCCCTCCCTCCTTCTCCTCCCCTCTCTCCTTCCCTTCCCCTCCCTCCTTCCCCTCCCTTCCCTCCTTCCCCTCCCTTCCCTTCCCTCCTTCCCCTCCCCTCCCCTCTCTCCTTCCCCTCCCCTCCCTCCTTCCCCTCCCTTCCCTCCTTCCCTCCCCCTCCCCTCCCCCCTCCCCCTCCCCTCCCCCTCCCTCCCTCCTATCACCCCTGCGGCATAGCCCTGTCAGAGGCAGTGAAGGACTCAAAGGACCCGCTCCCTCTTCCTAGCTTGAAGGAGTCGACAGGACGTGCGTCTAGATTGTTTCTCGGGGCTTTTCTTCGTGTCCCTCTGCGCACTTTGTTGCTGTTGTTCTTGCGTGCTTGTGGCAGCAGAGGGGGGAGGGGGAGGGGGGAAGGGGTTGAGGCTAAGGGGGGAGGGGCTAGGGGGGAAAGGGGAGAAGGGAGAGGGAGTGAGGGTTGGTGGTGAGTGGGGTAGGGGATAGGGGGTAGGGGGTTGGTGGTGAGTGGGGTAGGGGGTAGGGGGTGAGTGGGGTAGGGGGTAGGTGGTAGGTGGTGAGTGGGGTAGGGGGTAGGTGGTAGGGGTGGAGGGGATGGGATGGGATGAAGCTATTCAATTTTTTGTTTTTCTTGTTTGTTTCTTTTTCCGGGAAATTTTAAACACTTTACTTAGATGTAACTTCACAGTGTGATATTTTGTAGTGGCGTACTTTATGAGAACTTTTTCCCCCCTTTTTTCTCTCTCTTCCTCTCTCTTTCTCTCTATCTCATTTTCATACAGGTCTAAGGAATCTAGAAATTCGAGGGAGAAATATATGTTTCACCCATGCAACATATTCAAGCTTGTACATGAAGGTTTATATCCACAGAATATGTAAATTGCAACATGCAATATATTCCAAGAATTAGTATTGTGTTGTACGATTGATAAGCCGAAACACTTGAATATATATAGACATGTTCTACCACTCATTTCTATTTGTGGTGGAGCATCTCCTCACAGCTGCTCTCATTAGGTTTTCCTTTCGAGCGCGTAATCCCCCCCCCCCCCCCCCCCATTAACCCGGCTCTCTCTCTCTCTCTCCTCCCCCCACCCCCCAGAGTACCAGTGCCACGGCCAGTGGGTGGCCGAGGGAGTGACCTACGTGGTGGCCTCGCCCATCTCCCGTCCGTCGGGCGCCCCGCGGCGAGTGTGCTTCGCCTACAGCGTGGCAACGTCGCCGTCAGCCACGCAAAGCCCCGGCGACAGGATCACGCTCACGGCTCGCCACGACACGTGCATCCACCGCCAGCACGACGCGCACTTCGCCATCAATGCCACGCTCTCCGGTAGGTGCAGTCCGCGCGGGGGTGCCAGGGTCAGCTGATGGCAGGGTGGACGTGTATATATCTATATCTATATATGTATATGTATATAGGTGTATGTGTATATGTATATATATATATATATTAATTTGTGTATTTGTTTATCTATTTGTATATTTTTTCCTTATAAAAGAATCCTACCTGTCACACTTCCCGGTGATGCTAATGCTTCCTTCTCCCCCCTCCCCCACCCCCAGGGCAGTGCACGGAGTCGATGCAGAGCGTGAGCTCGGGCGTGGTCGGGGGCCATTCGAGCGCCCTGCTGATGTCCCTGGGCCTCCTGCTGGTGGTGAGCCGCTTCTCCCTCCCGTCGGGCGGCAGCAGACCCGCGGCGCCGCGCTCCTTGTAGTTCCGGATCAGCCGGAATCTAGCGCTTAGTTTCAGTAGCAGAGAGTGCGTGTGTCGTGAGGTGTGCGATCCAGCTCGTGCGTCCGTGTTGCGTGAGTGCGTGAGGATGTCGATAGATGTAAACAAACCAAGGAGATGGAGAGATGTCAAGTGTGCGCACGGGGTCGTCTGTCAGGGCCAGCCTCACAGCCGCTCTCGCACACAGCTGGGGGACGAACTGTATGTGGTGTCTGTGGCATGGTAGTTACCCTTATTTTACGACAGTTCACGCCAGTTACTCGTGCTAAAGGAGAGTAACTCGTTACCGACCCCACAGCTGTGATCAGTGATTGGGCCAGAGCGGCTATCAAGAGTGACTGATTGCATCATTACCAATCGCTTATATATTTAGTTCCCTCTCCCAAACAAGGAAAAAAACAAACAAATAAAAAGACATTTGGAAAAGAGATTGCCCCGCCATTGCGGGTCGCTTGTACCTGGGTCTGGCAGCCAGTATACAGCCTTTTCGTCTTAGGTTGTGACATTTACCTTGTATATAACATGACGTTCCTGGTATTTGGAGAGGTTCAGTGTTGTTTTCCCCGAGGGCGTTCCGGCGGAGGGGCGCGCCGGAGGAACCTCATTCACGCGGGGAGGGGGACTCGCCATGAGATTAACAATGAGGAGTCGATTTTCCAAGCTCGGAATCCGAGTCTTCGCAGCCACGGGGTTGCGATGTTGCAGTGTCCTAACCAACCCCCCTCCCCCTCCCCCTTCCCCTCCCCCGGCCCCTTCCCCTCAATCAAACTCCTTACTGCACCCGGTGTTATTATTGTGACGACTTGCAGAAGTTGCTCACTTATATATATATTTTTTTTCTTTCTTCCTTTCCCCCCCACCCCACTCCTTCACACTCCATCTGTCCGTCGTCTTTGGATCTCCCAGCCAGCCCTCCCTTCCCCCCTCCCCCCTCCCCCCCATCTTTGTTACGTTCCTGAACCCGTGCAGTAAGTCAAATCAGTCAGTCAGTCAGTCAGTCAGTCAGTCAGTCAGTCAGTCAGTCACCTGCGAGCCTGGGAAGTAGCCGCGCTCACCTCCAAATATCATGTCCTTGAATACCGTTCTTCAACGTACGATGACTGGAGAAAGAGAGAACATTGTATTTCTTTAATGCTTTAGCTTTATAGATATAAATATATATACTTTGATATTTGTATGATGATAATAAATAAATAAATAAAAAAATAAATAAATAAATAAATCCACCAATTATGTTAGGTGGAGGACGTGTTGTGATATTTGTTAAATGTTTTCACACAAGAAATGGGCGGCGTGTTTCGTCCGCGTATCCCAGCAGACGGCATCGTCCGGATGTGATGGACAGCTTTGCTAACAATATGAATGTGTTTATATCTCGTAACTGAGAGGTGGCGGCCGGTCGCTGGACACCTGTCTGAGGATGTCACCCCCGCACTCTGCTTGACACGGGACGCGGTGGATGCTGGGGTCGTGACACCCCCCCCACCCCTCCCCACCCCTCCCCCACCCCCTTGACTCTCTTTCTCTTTCGCTCTCTCTATCTTTCTCTTTCGCTCCCTGTCTTTATCTCTCGTTCTTGCTCTCTATCTCTCGTTCCTGTTCTCTCTTTCGCTCTCTCCCTCTCCCTCCCTCCCTCCCTCCCTCTCTCCCTCCCTCCCTATCACTCCCTCTCCCTCCCTCCCTATCTCTCCCTCTCCCTCCCTCTCCCTCGCTCCGTGTCTCGCCTCCAGCAATGAAACCGGGTCCCGTGTTCGGCCGAATGTACACCTATACGCTCAAGTGGCGTCCCAGAATTAGGTGTTCCTCAAGCACTGCCACTCGCAGTTTAGACTCCCGCCGTTGCGCTGGAGATAATCTTTCTCTCTCTCTTTTTCTGTCTTATCTGGCTTTCCATCTGTCTATCTATTTAGGTGTGTCTGTCTCTATCTGTCTCTAGATTTTTGAACCTTTTTCGTTATTGTTTTCCTGTCTCTCTTTCATTGGTTTTCTTACGTTGATTTTATCTCCCCTCTTCCTCGCCCACGCTTATTTTTTTACACTTTTTTGTTCAACTTATTTCTTTTTGTTTTCTTTTTTTTAACACTTCTCCGATATACTCATTCCCTGTTCATACTTCTCCCTCATGATACATTTCATTTTTCCCTTTTAGTCCTCCTCCTTGTTCTCTTCTTATTCTTCTTCTTCCTCTCGTCCTCCTCCTTACGTTTCTCCATTTCTCTTTCACTCATTCTCTTCAGCTCTCTTTCTCCCTCAGGTTCGTCTTACCATTCTCTTCCCTTCTCCTTCTCCTTCGTCTTCGTTTCTCTTCCCCCCCCCCCCCTTTTTTTGTCATATCATTCTCACCTTTTTTTTCTCCTCTCTCATTGCCTCTCTCCTACTCTCTCTCCCTCTCTCTCCCTCTCTCTCCCTCTCTCTCCCCTCTCTCCCTCTCTCTCCCTCTCTCTCCCTCTCTCTCCCTCTCTCCCCCCTCTCAAGACCGCAGCCACACGGTCCAAGGCTTGATGTTGTCAATGTTTATGTCGTTAAAATCCCTCCCTCCCCCCCTCCCCTTCTCCCCTTCCCTCTCACCATTCCTAGCCCCCCCCCCACCCACCCCCATCACCTATTTAGACAGCGTTGTCGTGCTTGCAAAGAGCGCGAGGCGGAAGGCATCCATGAGCGCAAGCAACGGCAGTCCATAGAGTCTGTCCCTTGTATTTTAACATTGTGATACTGTAGGGGATTTGACTGTACTAGTCTGATGTTTTTTTGTTGTTTGCTCTTTTTTTCCTTCTTTTTTTTTTGGTTATTATTATTATTATTACTCTTATTGTCATCCTTATCATATTTATTTTACGTGGATGACAGTGATGATGATGATGATTATTATTATTGATTATGATTATTATTACCTAGCCTTTTTTTTCTAAAGAAAAAAAAAACTATGGTGGAAAGTAGACTATAATAGTATTTGCTAGTGTTGAGGCTGCAGTGTGTCGAGTGTTGTTGTTGACGTGGGTAACTCCTCAAAGAAAATCGGGTCAAAAATGGCTATGACGCTTCGCTTTGGAGAGGTGGATTGAGTGGAAGAAAAGAAAAGCAATCCAGAATAAAGCAGGAATGTGTAAATGGCCAAAGAAAAAAAAGAGAGAAAAAAATAAGGAGAAAAAGAAAAGAAAAGAAAAGAAAAAAAGGGTTACCCAGAGATGGGAGATGGAATGTAACTAACCCTTCGATTCGTAAAAAAACTATGAAAAGAAAAGAAAAAAAAGAAAAAGAGATACGATCACCGGGTTGTTGTATCTCCTCCTTCCTCTCCCTCCCACCTACTACCAAAAAGAGTGTGAACAAAAAAAACAAGAAGAAACAACAGAGAAAGAGAATAAGAAAGAAGAAGAAGAAGAAGAAGAAGAAGAAGAAGAGGAGGAAGCACAGACGAGGATGACAGTCAACGGATTAATAATCTCAACACTCCATACAAATTACACCTCCGCTCATTCCACGGCTTTCTCATGCTGGGTGCCTTACACTTGTCCCCGATTAGACATTCAGTGTGTGTTCCTTGAATCGTTCTTGCCAACTCGCCTCCTGTTTCTAACCAAGCTTGAGGATACATGATGCAGACCAATTGCGCGATGGACTTTCTTCAGTGAGGAAAGAAAAGAAATCAAGAAAAAGATAATTAATATGAATATATATATGTATATATGTATATATGTATATATGTATATATGTGTATATGTGTATATATATATATATATATATATATATATATATATGTATGTATGTATGTATGTATGTATGTATGTATGAATGTCTATATATGTATATATACATATGCGCACACACACACACACACACACACACACACACACACACACACACACACACACACACACACACACACACACACACACACACACACACACACACACACACACACACACACACACACACACACACACACACACACACACACACACACACTCACACTCACACTCACACTCACACTCACACTCACACTCACACTCACACTCACACTCACACTCACACACACTCACACAGACATACAGACATACAGACATGGATATATATATATATATGTATGTATGTATGTATGTATGTATGTATATGTATATGTATATGTATATGTATATGTATGTACATATATATGATATATATAAATAAATAAATAAATAAATGTATATGAGCGGCTGGTTAATCTAGCCGCATCTGTTGATTACGTGATGGCAGACTATAAACTGTGACCAGCACCAAAAACTGTGACAGAAGCCACTGCATCAACAATAATCGCGCGCGAGTGTTAAAATGTACTTTTGTGACTGTTTGAATCCCAAGTTTTAAAAGAAAATGGCAAAAAAAAAGAAAAAAGAAAAAGAAATTATTTACTGGAGGTCACCACTTGAAGAGCCATGAGTGTGATGGAATTAACATATAGGAACTAGCATGGATGTTTTCTTCTGCTCACAAGAATATGTTGTCCTGTATTTTCAAGAGACTATAAGAAAAAAAGAAGCCTTAGCTTAGCTAGAGATTAAAAAAAAAAAAAAATGAAAAAAGAAAAAAAAGAAATTTTTTGAGATGTATAAATTGGGCTTGTAAATATGGTAATTAAGACATAATATTCTTTCCAATCTATTGCTTGCTGCACGGTATGTCCTCACGTGCCTATTCTATCCCATTACATTAAAAAAAAGAATCCTTTCTTTAGTATCTATCGAAAAAAAAGATATATATGTTTTTTTTTTCAATTCCTTTTATTTTCGACTTTTCCTCAGCCTCTGAAAAAAAAATCTGGTTCTTCGGCTGACGTGTAAGGTTCTCTCGGGAACCAGTCAGTCGGCGCGAACTACCAGTCTCTCTTACAGCACGACATGTCTTCTTTGTTTCCCTCTATTTTGGTTTGTAATTATTCTTTTTATCGAGGAATTGTTGATATTACGTTTAAAAAAAAA
>BOPN01000102.1:583630-588630 GCA_017312705.2 Penaeus japonicus
AATTTCAACGGATGAACTAAGTTACATCACACACACACACACACACACACACACACACACACACACACACACACACACACACACACACACACACACACACACACGCACACACACACACTCAACCACCCAACCACACACACATACATATGCAAAGAAATAAACAAATAGATAAATATGCTTACACACCAGGAAAGTCGCTAATAAACCTGATAATCCGATATAAAAGCACACACCTGAACCTGCAATAGATATAGATAAGAGGACTTCTCATATCCTTAGGAATAACATCACAACAGGAATTCAATGAAAAGATAAGAACTTCAAGATTATTTACAAGCACATTAAACTGCTTCATGTTTCCAGCGCACCGTAGCAATTGATCTATCAGATGAACACGGAAGGCATAAATAACCTACATTGTCACGTCTGCTTCAATGTGACCTCTGCGAAATGTTTAATTGTAAAAGTGATTTGCTTGTTAAGAAAGAAATGCACCAGTAATGGAAATCTATTTGCAGAGTCATCGGAACATAATGTCAATGAAGAAATGTTACTGGGATCATGCTATTTATGTATATGTATATATATATGTATATATATATATATATATATATATATATATATATATATATATATATATGTATATATATATATATTTACATATATATATATATGTATGTATAAATATATATATATATATATATACATATATATGCATATATATATTTATATATTTATTTTTTCAGCCTGTATCATTCCATATATACACACACACACATATATATATATATATATATATATATATATATATATATATATATATATATATATATATATATACATATATATATATACATATATATATATATATATATATATATATATATATATATATGTATATATATATATATACATATATGTATATATATATACATATATATACATATATATACATGTGTATGTGTATGTATGTATATAAATACACACACACACGACGAAAATGCACACGGCACACAGAAACTCCACACAAAAAGTATCCATAACGACTAAACAAGCTCTGCTACCTGTCACGGGACATCCAACCCTCATAGCCATCCAAGGTCCTTGAGAAAGCAATTCTTAACCTCGGTTGACAGCTCCGGATGAGAACCAGTAAATCGTGCAATTAGTAAGTGTACAGATATCTGCTAAAGCTTGGCTTTCACCTCGATAAGACCTCTATGTGCAAATTTTGTATTGCATTTCTTCCTCACTGGATTTTTTTTTTTAGAGTAATAATTCTATACCCAACAATAAGTTTTTTTCATAACTCTTTGAATACAAAATATCAATAGACGTCCTGAACTAGAATGAAAAAAATATATATAGAGAGAGGAGAAACAAACAGCATATCTGAAACATCACTTTTCAACCCACGATATCGAAGTAAAATGGTCTCTTAAAACAATGAAGCTGCAACAGGGAAGAGAGACAAAGACCGGAAGAGAATGCGAAAGTCAAGGACTATGTGAGATAAAAGGAATCTTCGCTCTGAATGGCCGGTCTCGACATAAAAAAAATAGACATAGACTGTACTTGAGAAAGATGTGTGTGGTATGTCGCCCTCAGCTGAAGTTCGATCACAGAAAGGAGATTCTAATGGTATTTAGCGTAAAGGAATAGGAAAGACTTACAAGTAGGTAGATGAGGTATGAGGAAAGGGAAAGGAATGATAAAAAGAAACAGTTATTAACAGACGATATTAAGTAGATATTTGTCGAATTATGAGAAAATGGAAAGGAGTGATAAAAAGAAACCGTTATCAACAGATGATGTTAAGTAGATATTCGTCGAATTATGAGGAAATGGAAAGGAATGAAAAAAAAGAAAGTTATTAACAGGTGATATTAAGTAGATATTTGTCGAATTATGAGAAAATGGAAAGGAGTGATAAAAAGAAACAGTTATTAACAGATGATATTAAGTAGATATTTGTCGAAAGAAAACCGACTGACTCAAAGAACGATAAAAAGGCTAGCTTCTATATGTTAATTCCAATGTTGGCGCTGACATCAGGATGGAAAGATTTGTATAGCTAAAAAATTAATGAAATATTGGGCGCTTTGCACTGATTTAGGTGATCTGTCAGCAAATGTGTGGGTGCCATGAGCCTTTTTACCGATAAGATATGAAAGGACACTTATCTCAAAGGATACATTTCAAAAGGAGATGAGCAATCCGTTGCTTTCAGTCATGCACCATTATGTAAAAATACATTGGTATCCATTTTCAACTTGC
Source organism: Penaeus japonicus (assembly GCA_017312705.2). NCBI lineage: Eukaryota > Metazoa > Arthropoda > Malacostraca > Decapoda > Penaeidae > Penaeus > Penaeus japonicus. Next base: position 585,908 of record BOPN01000102.1, read on the forward strand.
ATCATTGATAACATGCAATAGGAGGCACGATTTATATTGATATTTTGTTAACTCCTTATCAATATTGATACTTAAGTGGAAAAATTTACGAAATGTGATCAATCAGAATTACATACATAACGGGTGTTAAAAAATAACACAAGAAATGCAGTTTTTGCTACCTTTGTGAAATGTTCATATTCTTATGCAATGCTTAATGCAATTGCAAACTGATTCTTGTTAGATGTGCATCACTGTCATTCGCATATGACAATCTTAACTTTGATCACGTTTTATGCTTTGTTGTTGTTAGTGTAATTATTCTCCTCTCCCCCCCTCCTCCTCTATTTCCTCCTCCTACTTCCCCCCCTCCTCCTCTTCCTCCTACTTTTTCTTCCTCCTTCTCCCTCTCCTCTTCTTCCTCCTCCTCCTTCTCCTGCTTTACCGTTCATATTTTTCTTTTTTTTCTTTTTAATCATCAAAATCAAACGGTGCGATGCATTATTTTCCCTCTTTCTTTTACCTATAACAGGCTAAGCAAAATTAAAAAATAAATTGTTTGGAAGTGCCTCTACTCATGTTAAATTGCTTGTTCAACACTTTATCATTTCTCTTCTATCGTCTTTTTAATAAGCTTGTTTTACAAACGCGCTTTCAAAGGACTGGAATGGACAAATAATCAGTGATACCATGAATTATTAAAAGTTTTATAACGTACGTATCGTTGCGAAGAAACATTATATAGAAAAGAAAATTTTGCATTATGATAGCAGAAATAAGTTCATATTTCTGAAATAAGATACAGCTTTATGTTGATTAGCGTTTTCAAAATGAAACTCAACATCTTTCTCTCCCTTCCTCTCTCTCTCAATCTCTGTCTCTGTCTCTGTCTGTCTGTATCCCCCCCCCTCTCTCTTTCTCAGGTTATCTCTCTGTATATATATATACATATATATACATATATATATATATATATATATATATATATATATACATATACAAATATATGTGTACATAAATGTGTGTATATATATACATATACGTGTGTGTATAATATATACATATATATGTACATATATGCATATATGTACACATGTATACATATATGCATATATGTACACATGTATACATACACACACACACACACACACACACACACACACACACATATATATATATATATATATATATATATATATATATATATATATATATATATATATATGTCTTTCATCATAATTAATTGCAATTAGATTTCCTTCCTTTCTTTTGATCTTTAAGTTGACTTACAAATATTATTGTATTACCATATGTTGGTGAAATCCAATTCTCGGCGTCTGAAGATTATTAATTACATTATGTTTAAAAAAAGACGTCTTCACATAATAAAGCGCTCGGAGAAATTGATATGAAATGGAATCCACCAACAATATATATATATATATATATATATATATATATATATATATATATATATATATATATATATATATAACATGGGGAAAAAAACAGCAATTACATCCGGATACAAAGCGGATATTCACCACATATGGAGTGGATTTGGGATCCCTTCTGAGATTCATTAAATAGAGGCACTTTCTTGGGAACGAATTTATATTATCTTTATTAAATCAGTAATGGTGAAATGGACAATAATTGTGAAGTATTTTGCAAGAGAATTAATGAAGCAAAAGATATGCTACATTACACATGATATAATGTTTGTTGACTCGCAACTTGCTAACAATAGCTTCGAGTATGGAGTGTGGTGGGGTGATAATGATGATATCAATGATGATTAATGGTTATTGTTATGTTCTATGGTGAATCCTCTAAAGTTGTGGGAGATTGGAACACCGTGCTTAAACTTAGGTAGGTTCTACGGAAGTGTAAACATCACAAAATAAATCAGGACATTATTATGGGTCTTCTCGTGGCCTGGCAAGCTCGCCCCTCCCGCCTCTCTGATGTTGTTGCCAGATGTACGAGTCACATTCATAAAGTGTCGTACAACAGAAATACTATTCTTGTACAGAAAGGTACATAAAGAATACATTGTACACAGAACAAAAGCATCACGTAGTAACTGGAAATCATATCGCAATAGAAGAGTAAATCATAGTATAATCAATATAATAGAATTAGACATTATTTAGTGCTTCATTGGTTTAAAGTATTACAGACACTATTTCGTGCATCGCACTATATCACTATAATATCCAACAGTCATGATAGGACTGGCGTTTGCAGTAATAAAGAATAAATGATAATAACTATATGCGGATACAACAAACAAACAAACAGAAAGATGGATTTAGGTCACTGAAAATGAAGAAAGAAATAGCTGTAAAAACACAAAAAACAAAATAAAAAAAATAAAAAAATGTGTTATTTAAAAAATAACAAACAAGAGTCTCGCTCCTCTCTTTCTCTCTCTCTCTCTCTCAACCATTCTCTCTCTCCGCCCTCCTGCCTCACACTCACCCTCTTTTTCTCTCTCTCACTCCCTGAACTAACAAATAGTATTGCAGGGAATGTTTGCTTAACTTTTGTTCTAGATTAGATGTAATTGTGATATATTTGTGGAATTATCCCGATCGTTTGATTTCCAGACCAACAGTGAAATAGTAGTAAAATTCTTTATTTTCCTAGATAACACTGGAAGGACAGAAAGGGAGAGAGAGAGAGAGAGAAGGAGAAATAGAGAGAGAAGGAGAAAGAGAGCAAGAGCAAGAGAGAGAGGG
>BOPN01000102.1:623630-628630 GCA_017312705.2 Penaeus japonicus
TGGCAGAGCAGATAGTGACTGGGCTCTCCGGTAACGATAAAAAAAAAAAAAAAAATACATTCCCTTGTTCTTTAGAGATATTTGAGTGTCTACGTTATTTTTCATTTAACATTCACTCTTGGGATATCCTAATGCAGTATCCATTAATTACCTCGTGCAGTTGGCAATGGCAATCTCGTGAGGTCATTGCCCAGACTGAGTAAACCTTAAATGCAAATAACAATACTCACTTTTAGAAAGGCCAAGTTGCAACAACGGGAAAAAAGCAACAGAGAAACAAACGAGACAAAGTGGCCTTGAATTTGTATCGAAGAGAGAAAGATTAATTAATTCAAAGGCCTGATTTCGACCTGATTTCGACGAAGGTTTTGAAGATTATCGTTTTTGGTCTAATACGAATGTTAAGCTTCGTGGGGAGGGACATGGGCATGAAAATCGTAAATTATGCAGAATAACAATCTATTTTGAGCTCTAAAGCTCATATAACAAGGCGGGTAATCCGCTAAAGTTATCTTTCGTGTCAACAACGTTGGTAATTATCAATAATGGTCTTATCATTATAAGGAATATTTTGATTAATCTACATTTATCTATCTATTTCGAAATGAGTAATGAAATCGACAGGCATATATGAACACCTTTCCTTTGCATATAAACAAACCATTAATGTCCTTTGAACATCAATCTTGGTAGTTTTAAGGATGTGTTATTTTTGGATTGCCAAGGGCTAATTGTGAATATAACTTTGCTGTTTTAACTTTGCCTTTCAGCCTTAATTTCGTTTCGGATGTGTAAACTAGTTCCTCGAACGTTGATATTCCCGGATAATAAGTTTTTTTTTTTCTCTATTAGATTCCTAATTGGAATGGTTTCCATTAAGTGTATGTATTTTGCATTTTGCTGGAAGACAATGTCTTATATTGCATACTGATTAGTGTATATGATATTTTATAAAGCTGTATATCTACTGATATTTAATTCATCGTTACACATACACACATACAAACACAAACACACACATGAACTCAAACACAAACACAAAACAAACACACACACACACACACACACACACACACACACACACACACACACACACACACACACACACACACACACACACACACGCATACACACACGATTACGATTTCGCTACTAGCTTTGTGCTCTGAACCATGACTGAATATTACTGACATCTTTCTAGCGTACAATTTCTATAATGCTTTTTTTCTTATCAAAAAAAAAAAAAAAAAAAAAAAATATATATATATATATATATATATATATATATATGTATGTATTAAATAAATCGATTCGAAAATTTGTCATCCGAATGAATTTCATTGAAACAGCTTCACTTTTTGACAACAGTAATTCTTTTTATCAAAGAGTTTCAAGATTATTTTCCACGTGTGGCTTTGCGTTGCTTTAAATAAAGTTTAATTTGTATATAAAACAAAATCTAACAAAAGTCGTACATATTCTTGCTAATCTACACACACACACACATACACACACACACACACAAACACGCGCACGTGCAACTATAGCATAAATACATACTTTGATGTATATATGAATATGAACAAGTAATAAGAAACAGAAAACAGGTACCGATACTTTTCAACAAAATTTATGAAAATGCATACAGCAGCTGTTTAGGCTTTTGCTTCTTGAATTTCACGTTTTTTTTGGTATAGTGTCCCCTGGAGCTAAAGAAAACGGGCCAACCTTTATATCGTCTTTTTTCCATATTCACAATATCTTCAAAGCGTTCTCAAGGCTCTGTATGTACGTTTTCAAGGAGGCTACGGAGTAAGGTCGGTGAATAAGAAGGAGAAGGAGAAGGAGAAGGAGAAGGAGATGGAGGAGGGAGGAGGAGAAGGAAAAGGAGATGGAGGAGGAGGAGGAGGAGAAGAAGAAGAAAAACGAGAAGGAAAAGGAAAAGGAGGAGGAGGAGGAGGAGGAGAAGGAGATGGAGGAGGAGGAGAAGGAGAAGGAGAAGGAAAAGGAAAAGGAGGAGGAGGAGATGTAGAAGAAGGAAGAAAAGGAGTAGAAGAAGAGGAAAAAGAAAAAGAAATATAAAGAAAAGAAAAGAAACGAAAGGAAAAGAAAAAAGAAAAAGAAAAGAAAAGAAAAGAAAAGAAAAAAAGAAAAGAAAAGAAAAGAAAAGAAAAGAAAAGAAAAGAAAAGAAAAGAAAAGAAAAGAAAAGAAAAGAAAAGAAAAGAAAAGAAAAGAAAAGAAAAGAAAAGAAAAGAAAAGAAAAGAAAAGAAAAGAAAAGAAAAGAAAAGAAAAGAAAAGAAAAGAAAAGAAAAAAAGAAAAAAGGAAAAAGAAAAAAAAGAAAGAAAAGAAAAAGAAAAAAGAAAAAAGAAAAAAGAAAAGAAAAAAGAGAAAAGAGAAAAAGAAAAAAAAAAAAAGAAAAAGAAAGAAAAGAAAAAGAAAAAGAAGGAAAAAAGAGGAGGAGAAGAAGAAGAAGACGAAGGAGAAAAAGAAGATGAAAAAGGAGGAGGAAGGTAATTAAAGGTGAAAGTGTGTAAAGGAGAAAATATTTCGAGTAATCATTCTCTTTTTCACTGTATTCCAAGGGTGAGAAATAAACAATGATAATTATCACAAAAAGAATAATCCTCGTCATCACCATCATCTTTCACCTAATCATTACTTGTCATTATGAATATAATCATGAGTGTTATGATCATTACCATTAACATGATTATAATTATTACAATTTTCAGGCGCCGAGGCATGTATTCTATTCTGATTAATTTCTAAATCAAAGTGAACTTAACTTTGCCTGATTTTCAGTTATATTGCTAAGAACATCATCAAACTGAAGGATTTTCAATTCCATTTGATGCAGATGTTATTATCTGATATGATTCTGTCACGCATCCATCTATTACATCAACTCCATCACACTTCACTTGAACTAGAGTGAACATAAACTTGATCACAGTTCGATTAGGTCTAACTCCATCACACTTTAATTTAGTCTAGTCTCATTTCCCTCTTTGAACTCCGATCACACCTCACATAAAAGCCATCACACTTTACAAAAATTCCCTCACATTTTATTCCTATTCCATCACAATTTAACTGAACATTTGAACGGGATAGAACAACCACTTCCTCATACTTAACAGTGACGTCATGACATCAACTCCTTCAGCACATCAATATCATCTTCAGTGTACGTTCTCTATCTCAACCATGAGTCTATTTACCATGAACTATTTACTCTCAGTAACATTATGAACAGTGATAAAAAATGTAATTAATACACGAGGAATTATCACAGAATCTTGTTGTTTTCTCGCAATAGGATTTCTTTATTAAATACCAACCTATGTGATAGGAAATCTTTAATTAAACGTATTCAATATTTATTTTACCTGATTTAGAGCGTAAGAGGATTGTTTGCTATATTAGATTTTGAATTAAGAGGGAAATAGGTTTTACAAATATTCGAAAATGAATAAATAAATGAAAACAGATTAGTATCGAATTGTTCTGATTTGGAATCTTTGGATTAGAGGGAACAAACATGGATAAGAAGATTGAGATTTCAGTCAATCACGATTATCAAATAAAGAAAGATACAATCGATCTATTGTAAATGAAAAACACATGGCCCCCCCCACACACGCACGCACGCAAACACGATCACAAATACGCACATACAAACACATACACACACACACACACAGACAAGCAAATACAACCACACACACACACAGACAAGCAAACACAAACACTCACACAAACACACACACACAGACATGAAAACACAAACAAACACAAACACTCACACAAACACACACACACAGACAAGAAAACACAAACATTCACACACGTACGCATACACAACGCATACTAGAATAACAGTTCACAAAGGAATTCACAAAGCGAGTCATATTTTGTTTTGTATATTTAACATGTGCCTCATCATTAGAGTCAGGATTACTTATCGACTTATTGTTATCATCATTGTTATTATCATCATCACTGTTATTTATTATTAACGATAATAATGATTGATAAAAGGAAATATAAGAATCTCACCATTATGATCATTATTATCCTTGTTATCATCCTTATTATCATCATCAATATTATTATTGTCATTATCATTGTCATCAGCATTATAATCATTATCATTGTTATCATAATCATTTACTATCACCATTCAATATCTTTATCATCATTATCATCATCATCATCATCATTGATAATATCATAAGCCTCACCATCATAATTACTACTATTACTATCATTATCATTTTACTTCTATTACTGTTATCCTCATAATCATTGCTATTAGTAATTCAGCCATCTAGGAGACATATTCGGGAATATAATTTGGTTTATCGAGGCGAGAGCAACAAGAGAATGGCTGACAGCAACTAAGGGTAGGTGTGCTTGCAACTTGAAATCCTTTAGCATCGTTGTTATCCTTTGGGGATCGATGGTCAACCCGACTAGATGCTGTGATTAGTGAGTAAGTTACTCTAGAGGCCAGACTGTCACTATAATAGGGAGAGCCGTCCATTGGGTCCAGGATATCAAGGAATCCGGTTGAAGGAGCACCGTTATGTTAGTTTAGGCTGAGGTTGTAAGAAACTAGCTAGGTTAGACCAAGTTAGGTAGCTTCTAATTACCTTGGGTTAGGCGAAAGGTGATCAGTGTCGTTAGTGCGTCCTTTTTCAAGTCTATATTTAGGTGGAACGGAAACATTTTCTCGTCTCGCATATCGGCAAAAGTATACCAATGCCTTCAAATTTCACAATTTAAGTAACGTGAGTGAGATTTCGTCAATAGCCAAGATAATGGAGGAATTTAATCTCAAAGTAACGTAATTACTGACTTTGCAACGAATATGGGTTGCAATACAGTACACAGAACTGAAAGTCATCAACATGTAGGTAAAAAAGGGTATAATTTGCATAATTTGCAAGCTATGCATTCCAATAGGACGTGAGAACAGAAATCACCAGTGGAGA
>BOPN01000102.1:665961-668461 GCA_017312705.2 Penaeus japonicus
ATATATATATATGTATGTATATATATATATATGTATATATGTATATATATATATATATATATATATATATGCACACATACGCACACACATATTTATGTATATATCAACAAAAAAGATACATACATATATTTTTCTTTTCTTTTCTTTGTTGTTGATTTAGTCATTACCTGTCTATAATTTTTACACAGACGAGAATGGAATCCAAGAAAATAACTAAATGATATATTCACAAACTGTAGATAAAGACAATGTAAATAATGGATGATGGCTGAATAATCATATGACAACCTAAACGATAAGCGAAAAGCGAAAAGATCTGCATAAACACACACACACAAACACGCACGAATACAAACACACACGCACACACGAATAAAAACACGCACACACGAATACAAACACACATGCACACACACACACACACACGCACGAATAAAAACACGCACCCACGAATACAAACACACACACACACGAATAAAAACACGCACACACGAACACAAACACACACAACACACACAAAAGAAGAAACTGACGCACGCACACAAATACACGTGCCCCTCAGGTCGACTCGCCGTTCTCAAAAGTATTGTAATTCAAACAAGCCACAGTGAAGATGGCTTTCTTTTGTCTCAAGCACAAGCCCTTAGTCTTCTGAATAGCGCACTTAAAACAGCTGGAGAGCCACTCAGGTTGACATGACATCTTGTCTTGACCTCTCCTCTTGACCTGTGTTGCCCTCCGTTGCCAGATACCAACAGCGGGTAGTGGAATCATTTGATTTATCACCAAAAGTAAAGATAGATAGGTAGATAGGCAAATATGAGTACATTTTAAAGAGGAATTTATACGTAGTTAAATAGTTTCATGGAGGTGACTTATCACTTCCTTTTATCACCACAGTTGTTATCACGTGTATCATTCATGTTGGAATGACCTGCCATTACCATTTGCATAGTTCATATCTCATGTTGAACGACGAACTTTTAGAATATATTAACACAAAAAAGGAGAAAAAAAAGGAAAAATATGAGTCAAAATATGCGAGTAAATAAACCCACACCTTTATGAACCGCTTACAACTACTTTCTGCACATACTAAAGTAAATATAGTGGTGCAGAATTTTAAGTACAACAGACACATACGCTTAAACACACTCGGGTACATCCGGGCTTTTGAATGTGACTCTCGGGCGCAATATCACCGGACACTGATGGATTGAGGTTGCAAAACGAACGGTCTCCACCAAACATATAAAAGAAATAGGGCCTTATATATATATATGTATATATATATCAACAAAAAAGATACATACATACTTGTGTTTTTTTTTTTCTTTGTTGTTGATTTAGTCATTACCTTTCTATAATTTTTACACAGACGAGAATGGAATCCAACAAAATAACTTAATGATATATTCATAAACTGTAGATAGAGACAATGTAAATAATGATATGAATAATCATATGACAACCTAAAACGATAAGCGAAAAGCGAAAAGATCTGCATAAACACACACACAAACACGAATACAAACACGCACACACGAACACAAACACACACATGAAGAAAAACACGCACACACGAATACAAACATACACACACACACATACACACACGCACACACGAACACAAACACACACAACACACACAAAAGAAGAAACTGACGCACGCACACAAATACACGTGCCCCTCAGGTCGACTCGCCGTTCTCAAAAGTATTGTCATTAAGAATCAAGTATTAGACATTGAAGTACAAGACAATCAGTACTTCTGTCTCAGCAAGTTATATGGTAATCCTTAAATCTATAAAGGTCAACATGTCACTTATCCATTGCCCTTTTAAATGATAAAGATTATATATCTGTAGATTAACATATCACTCACACATTATCATTTAAATGATAAGGATTATACTTACACTTAGTCAGCAGAACTAGTAATCTTTTCCCTATAAGTGCGTGACGTCACTATCGTATCTACGCCGTGACTACATTGTGTGTGTGGCAATGGTACAATAATCTTGTTATTCACTTGATGAGTTTTAAGTTGTTTATAATCATGGTCGGGCCACATGGAGACTTCTCCTGGCTGTATAAGTATATATATATATATATATATATATATATATATATATATATATATATATATATATATATATATACATATATATACAGTAACATATATAAGTATATACAGATTTACATATGCATGTATCTATCTATCAATCTATCTATCCCACTATCTATCTATCCATCCATCTATCTATACACATATATAAGCACACACGCATACATATACAAGCATACATACAATTACAAGTAAGGACAACAAAGAGTCCAACCAATCTAATTAAACTTATAATACACACACCACACTGGCCCTGACCCTTAAACCAGGTCATTCTACTCTGACCTCATTCTCCCTCACGACACTAACTACAATCCCTCATCCCTACATCCCATTTAACCCTTTTCGAACTTAATATAACAAATTAGGGAA
>BOPN01000102.1:696715-704215 GCA_017312705.2 Penaeus japonicus
AGAGAAGGAAGAAAAAGAAGAAGAAATTAGAGGAAGTGTCAATGTTCCGACGAAAAAGGGGGGAAAGGCAAGTACTTCGGGAGGGGAGGGGAGGGGAGGGGGTGGAGATGGGAGGTGGATAAGGAGTAGTATGGATGAACGAATATGCCCATGATAAGTGTGAATATAAGCGAAGCCAATAAGTGTGATGAAACAACGAGCGGAACATCTAAAAGTTACCTTGTTCGCTGATACTGAACTGTAATTGACTAAGGAGAGTGATACTAACAGTTCCAATTAGAATATATTGATGGGACAGCTGACAAGCGCGCCAGTCTTTATGATGATATAGATGAAAGTGACGTCCTAAGGCTAATGGGTGAGTAAGATTGAGTGCCGGTAACACGAACACGAGAGAAGTAATGATGTTGGTGAGAATATCTTCAGTAATCGTCAGAGCATTAATGGTAAGGTAAAGAAACTTCAAATGATAAGGATAATCCCCTACTTAACCCTTCCCCCCTTGTCTCTTTCGCTTGTGTCAAGATCCCTCGCACTCTCAACTCCCTCCACGAGGAGTTGAGTTTCGGGGAGAGGAGTTGAGATCAGATGGAATTTGATGAGTTGACTCTGGGCTGTCAAATCTTCACATGAAAAAAAATATATATTACTATTATTATTGTTAACAATGATAATAATAGTACCATTGTTATGTTAATATTATGATTATCCTTATCATTATAAATATTGGCGTTATCCTAACAGATATAGATATTATCTTAACATTGTTATTACAAGTGTTATCTTCATCATAAAAAAAAAAAAAATGTATATAAAACTCCATAGTTCAAGACATCTTACCATGACTTCTCTGCGAATGATTTCTTTCTGGCTTGTGGCATGGTCAAGGAGACGACGGTTGGTATGGTGTTTGAGAAATGAATGAGCCAGTTCTCATGCAATAAAGACTACAGATATAAGAATCTGTTATCATCCTCGACAGTAATGATGATTAATGATAACAATAACAAATATCATTAGTGGTTGCAGTATACAATAGCTGCTACTACTAGTAAGCAATAATACAATTCAAATAAAGCAATTACAATCATCAGCATTATGCCGGGGTTGGCGATTGTCCTCACTTTTAACTCCTCACGGTGGGAGGTCATGAGAGGAATTAGATTTGGGCCGAGAGGAGTTGAGGGGAAGTACTGGTGCGGGGAGTTGTAAGTGAATCTTGCTCGACTGGCCTCTCTCTGTCTCATACACTTACCCTTTCTCATTTCCTATAATGCCCCCCCCCCCTCTCTCTCCTCTCTCTCTCACACACACACACACACTTACCCTTTCTCATTTACTATAATGCCCCCCCATCTCTCTCTCTCTCTCTCTCTCACACACACTTACCTTTTCTCATTTCCTATAATGCCCCCCCCCCCTCTCTCTCTCTCTCACACACTTATCCTTTCTCATTTCCTATAATGCCCGCCCCCCTCTCTCTCTCTCTCTCTCTCACTTACCCTTTCTCCTTTCCTATAATGCCCCCCCCCCTCTCTCTCTCTCACACACATACACTTACCCTTTCTCATTTCCTATAATGCCCCCCCCCCCCTATCTCTCTCTCTCTCTCACTTATCATTCTCCTTTCTTATAATACCCCCCACCCCCTCTCTCTCTCTCTCACACACACACACACTTACCCTTTCTCATTTCCTATAATGCCTCTCTATCTCTCTCTCTCTCTGTCTCTGTCTCTCACACTTACCCTTTCTCCTTTCCTATAATGCCTCTCTGTCTCTCTATCTCTCTCTGTGTTCTCACACTTACCCTTTCTCCTTTCCTATAATGCCTCTCTATCTCTCTCTCTCTGTGCTCTCACACTTACCCTTTCTCCTTTCCTATAATGCCTCTATATCTCTCACACTTACCCTTTCTCCTTTCATATGATGTCTCTCTATCTCTCTCTCTGTCTCTCACACTTATCCTTACTCCTTTCTTATAATGTCTCTCTATGTCTCTCTCTTCTACTTCTTATTTTTTTTCTCCTCGTCTCACTCTCCCTCTCCGGAAATTGCACGGAAGTTAACTCTACTTCTCCCTCTTCTACATAAAAAAGCAAATCGTTTCCACGTACCCTATTCCCTTCCCCTTTTTCCCCTCATCTTCGGCTCTAAGCTTTCAAAGGTTCAAAAGGGACTGATCTCTTCCTTTTTGATTCCGTTCACAATTTTACCGCTTCACAGTCTTTTCGTCCTTTTTCAATTCTTCCCCCCACCCCTTTTTTTGTAATTTGAATTCGTTGGTTTTGTATTGGCACTGTGGTGTAACATGTCTCAAGCGTATTCAGCAGATATTTTTACTACTGTCTTTTCAATACTTTTCAATACGATTCTTATATGGAATTTATTTCGATGTGTGTGTGTGTATATATATATATATATGTGTGTGTGTGTGTGTGTGTGTGTGTGTGTGTGTGTGTGTGTGTGTGTGTGTGTGGGTGTGTGTGTGTGTGTGTGTATACACACACACACACACACACACACACACACACACACATATATATATACATATATATATATATATACATATATATATATATATATATATATATACATATATGTATATATATATATATATATATATATATATATGTATATATATATATATGTATGTATGTATATATATGTAAATATATTTACATACACATTCACACACACACACAACTTTTTTGTGTTTACGCAACTGAAATGTGGTGAAGGGAAGGGGAGGTAGACAAGGATATGTGTTTATATATACATACATACATACATATATATATATATATATATATATACATATATATACACTTACAAACATACACTTGTTTGTGTATAGGTGTGCGCATGTGTATATATTTGTATATGTATATATGTACATTTCTATATACTCTTGTGTTTGTGTTTATAGCAACAGAGGAAAACGCTCCGGTGATTGCCTGCCACTCCTGGCAACTTTGTTTATTTGATCAATTAAGCAACAACCATTCGAATAAACAATATCAACCACTCAACCAAGCGCGAACAAGCGAAGTATCTCCTTTACGGTCAACAGTCTTAACTGCCGAAGCTATTTTCCAAACTTATTTGTTTTCCTTTCTACCCAGGATAAGCTTGCGCTCATCATAGGAGACTTGGTTTAGAAAACGAAGTATTGGAGACCGCCATGATGGACTGTCCTATACGACACCGTCCTCTATGCCCGTCCTTTAAGTAAGTGAATACTATAACATGAAGAAATTAAAGGTAAACAGCCATAGATGATAAATATCTTGGCTTTGAGCTCCTAGTATGTATAATCGTTATTGCTATTACCATTGTTATTATTATTATAATTATCATTATTATTCTTGTTTTTATTAGCATGAATTAATGTTATAATCATTGTTCTCATTATTATCATCCTTATAATCATTATTATTACTATAATTATTTTCACTATTATTATTATAATTACTATTACTATCATTATCATTATCACTATAATCATCATATTTATCATTATCATCACTGTTATCACTGTTATAACTGTCGTTATAGTTATTACTATTATCAGTTCTACCATCATATCTTCATTATCACCATCTTCACCATCATTATTTTAAGCGCCCTCATCATTATCATCATTATTGTCATTGCTCGTGGTTTTGTTATTATTACTTTTATTATTGCCGTTATCATCAGCGTCATCATTATCCTCATCATTATCATCACTATTAATCACAATCATCACTATCACCATCATCAACTGATCAAAACCAATATAATAATCATAACCCCCATCATTACATTAACATCATGATCATGGCTGTAATTGATTCTAAGTGCTGACGACAACAGCCAAATCAGGAAGGCTAGAAAAGGCAGATGGAATTAATGGGTGGTGTCCCATCCCTGTTTCAAGGAAAAAACAGGGCCATTTGCCCCCCCCCCCCCTTTTTTTTCCTTACATCTTGATTGATTTGCTTATTCAAACCTATTTGTATATCTGCTAATATCTCTGCAACTCTGTTATTTTTTGGGAGTTACAATGTTTCGGAAGTTGATACTCGGAATAACAGAACAAAAAAAAAAAAAAAATATATTATATATCCCCGAGAGAAACACTAAATAATCCTTAGGGATGTTATTGGTAAGATAATCCTTTTTTAAAGCAGTTTCGGTACAAGTTAATCATATTTGGTGAGATGGGAGAGAGAGAGAGGGGGGGAAGGGAGGGAGGGAGAAAGATAGAAAGAGAAAGAGAGAGAGAGAGAGAAAGAGAGAGAAAGAGAGAGAGAGAGAGAGAGACCGAGACCGAGACTTTCTGTGCTACTCTAAACCACGGGGACGGAAACGGAATAGGACAAGCCCCGAGTACGAGAACCGAGAAAGGAATCTAATAGCATTAACGTTTACGACGAAGGGAAACTACTTCGGTTTTCCAAACTCCATTTTGACAAAATGGTTGAAAGGATTTTAATGTGATGATGATGATGGCGATGACGACGACTAAAACGATGATGATAATGGTGATAACAATAATAACAGTATGAATTAGAATATGAATATAGTAATTGTGGGTGTATAGATAAATGATGGCGATTGTAATAATGATGATAAAAATAATTACATGAAATTATGAATAGAATAAGAAAGAAAGGTAAACCACAAAATATATAAAAGTTCCTCCAACACATCTAGCAAAAAAGAGAGAAAAAAATCCTACTCCAGAGTCATTTGAATAAAACACGTGATTACAACACAGAATCTGGACATCGTCAAGAAGTTGCCTTAATAAGCATATTTGATGAGATGAGAGTACCAAAATGAGCAGGGGAGAGAGGGTAAAAAGCTCACTAGCTATTTTATACCGAACAAACTAAGCTGTAGTTGAAACAAACAAACAGACATTCCTCTTAATCATATGCTTCTCTCTCTCTCTTTCTTCAGCTTTCTTTATAATTCTCTCTTTTACCTTCTCTTTCTTTCGTTCGTCTTTTGTTGCTGTCTCTCTCATTACTTCGGTGTTTGTATGTTTCCCTCCCTTCCTTTCTTCCTTTTACTCTCTGTAGCTGTCTCTATCTCTTTTTTTTCTCCTTCTTTATTGCTTTCTGTTTCACATTTTTTTTCTCTCTCCCCCCCTCCTCTCTCTCTCTCTCGCTCACTCCCATTCCTCTTAACCTTACGCTTTTCTCTCTCTATCTCTTTCTTCCTCTCCCTCTAGCATTCGAAAAAAAGCGCTGTTGGATATTTATTCCTAAATTAATATACAATTAAGTGTATGTCAGAGAGAGAAAAAAAACGGATAAATTACCCTCAACATTAATTACACATGTTAAAAAAAAAACTAGTTATTTTGTTGGAAAATGTTTTTTTAACAGGCGCCTTCATAAAAAACAACTGTTTGTAGCTTGGAATACATAAATCCCTGGATACGGACATTGCAAGCAGCTGGAACTAAGGGAAACTTTATTTCTGAATTAAATTTCACTCGAGATTCTCCATATGTAGGCTTGCTAACACTACGTAGTTTTAGATGCTCTTTCTACTTCTACTTCTTCTTCTCTCTCTCTCTCTCTCTCTCTCTCTCTCTCTCTCTCTCTCTCTCTAAAGTAGACGGCTTTCTATTTCTGTTTACACTGACTAGTAAGGTCTGCAGTGATACTTTATATAGATTTTGGCTATTGGGTACTAATCGGATAATTGTTTATTGAATGCTAAATATTTATCCGAATCATGTTAATCGTAAAATCCCTTTACTAACCTTTAAACATTGCTCAAGACTAGAGGAGTTAAAAGGAAAATTAAACTCAGATATGGGTATTGAATGAAAGGAAAAGAAGTCTTTTATCGTCAAAGGTCTAATGAATGATAATAGTGTAGCTGCACTGCCAAATTAACAAAATAAGTAAACTCCGAAGAGAGCAGTAAATAATGATTTGCAAGAAAAGTCATAGATTGCTGTAAGTACATGAGAAAAAGGCACGTTAAATATTTGAACTAGAATACGATTTATAAATGTAATGAAAATAGCAATGAGTTTTATAATATCGATTGGGTATCTTTATATATTCTTTTATAATATGAAATACCTTTTTCTACTATTCTTTAAAAAAATATTTTCATCATTGCTATAAATTTACATATAAATTACGCATTGAACTTAATGACATTCAAGATTATTTATTATATGCAATTTAAAATACTTCTAAATGTGAATATGATATAGCCTGAATGGCACTGCGAGTCCCATCAAGAAAAAAAAAAAAAACTGTTTGGTAAGCGTCCTTCTCCAGCTGAGCCTCTCGCCCATCTGAAGGTGTCTGCTTTTCGAAAACGGGTCCTGCCGCCCCCGGTGGATAAGGCGATGCAGGGAGAGAAAAGGGGATACACTGACAAATCTATGAATGTCAGAGTTCCAATTGTACTTTGGAGTATTTAATAGGAAATTGTAACGGATCGAGGAAAGGGAATAGTTCGGTTCCGGTAAGGTGGGTTCGGCCTCATCGATGTTTTTCAGTTTTTTGTGGATGTGTAACTTATTCTGGAATTTTGAAGTGATACACTTAAAATTTTGCTAATACCAATTACCAAGAGTTTTTTGCCTGATTATGGAAATTTACAGAAAATATAAAGATCAGAAAATGTTATTGCCGTAACATACCATATCTATAATCGTTTAGTTACTTAATAGCTCGAAAATTTGGAACAGTGGCGGATGTCATCACCAAAAACAAAAGGAGTGGAGGAATATAGAATAAAAGAATATATGTATATATATATATATATATATGTGTGTGTGTGTGTGTGTATCCCTTGGTAGAAACAATGTAAAGCATAGACTAAAAAGTTTAAAATTTAGTTACATATACCACAAAAAGTTTTGTTCTAACTGTACGGTAAATATTCAAACATTCAGGGATAATTGTTCCACACTCAGTTTTTACAGTATGCTTACTACAAGAATCCTGTTTCCTTGCTGAATAAGGCCCGGAATAGATATCCAAGAGAAACAGAGAGAGATCCTGTTTCCCTAAGGAGTGTGGTAAAAGTTTACTGAAATGGTAAAGGACAGAGGCCTCCCTTGTTTGGATTCCTTTTGAAGTCTCGAAATATGTTTTGAAGTTTTGAATCTCTAGAATAATTTGCTTCTAACGCTAAGTATACATAGTTTAGAATTTTCGATTAACAGTGAGAGAAATTTACTTATTTAGCTGCGTCTTCGGTTATCTTTGTGCATATCTATTTCCTTACCCTTTTTGTCCGTCATTTGCCTTTCCGTTCTTCTCCGCTCATCTCTCTAATTCACCACCCTCCTCCTCCTCCTCCTGCTCATCATCCTTTGGACATCCCTAGAAGAATTTCGTCAGAAGAAAAAACTGGCAGAAACGGAGCTCGAAATGATATCATTCGTATGTATTTTCCCATTCTATCTTTTCCTTCGTCTACGCTACTTACCCCTCGCACCTTTTCCATCTATTGTTACCAAAGCCGAGTCTTA
>BOPN01000102.1:734215-739215 GCA_017312705.2 Penaeus japonicus
AATAAAGGACGGTGAAAATCCCACCCCACCCCCACCCCCCACCCGGGAATAATGAACAGCAAATTCACCAAAACCTAGACACTCTTTTGTTCCTCCTCCCCACCCCCTCGCCATCCCCATGCTTGCGCTTTCCATCGGCACTGTACGTATTTGTAACACAGGCACAGGCACACCACCAGATGGCACGTAGTTGCATCTCATATTCAAATATCCTGAAAGCCAAATGATATAAAAAGGAGAATTAAAAGAAAGGCAAGGACAAATGAAAACATATTGGATTCAAGGATAGGCCTAGGCTTGATACGCAAGGGAGGCTGTGTGATTCTTCAGAGAATATACGGGATAACTTTGAAAATTTGTGACCAGTGAGATTCCAAAATATGGAAAGGAACGGTATTCCATGTGCACTGAATATGGTGTGTGTGCATGTTGGTTTTATTTATTTATTTATTTATTTATTTTTAATAATTAATATTCCGTAAGCATAGACCGATTTCGTCTGTTATATGTGTTGTGCAATGCAATGTTGTTGTTTTTTACGGATCCAACCATTCAACATTCAATATGAATAAATGATAACAGCATTATTCTACATTCAAAGAGTTCACATTCACTCAGGTAATTAACTCATGTAATAACCCCCCCCCCCCTCCTCGCCTCGCAAAGAGACAACAATGATACAGAGAAAGAAAAGATGTACTGCAATCTAATCCTCTACGTTATATGTGTTCGGAAATGTTTTATGCTTCTAGTGTAATCTCTCTCTCTCTCTCTCTCTCTCTCTCTCTCTCTCTCTCTCTCTCTCTCAGAGAGAAAGAGAAAGAGAGAGAGAGAAAGAGAGAGAGAGAGAAAGAGAGAGAGAGAGAGAGAGAGAGAGAAGGAGAGAGCGAGAGAGAGAGAGAGAGAGAGAGAGAGTATACAGAAAGTGATTTTTTTCCCAGCAATCTCACCAGGCGCGGATTATCTTCAAAATTTCGCAATCACTCACGCAGGAATATTAGATAAGCGCTGTTTATGGAACTACGTAGCATCTGGTGCGCTAATCTTCTTCTAATGGAAAATATATAAAAAATAGCAACCGTAACAGTAACAGCAACAGGAATATGGAGAAGATTGACAATGATGATCACAGTACCGATAGAAGTACCAATAATGATAAAGATAACTATTATGATGATAATAATTAGAATAACATCTATAACAGGAATGATAAAAAAGATAAAACAATAAAAAACAACAACTAATGGTAGTAATAACAATCACAATGATAAGCATAATAAAAATGATAAGACTAATAATAATAATAAAAATAATAATTGCTATCATTATCATTTCCATTATCATTATCATTATTATTATCATGATAGTATTAATTATGATAATGATGATTATGATAATAATGATAATTATAATAATAATGATAATGATATTAACAACACTAATAATCATAATGAGAATGATAGTACTAATAATAATATTACTGAGATAATAGTAATGGTTATAATGATAATAATAACAATAATGATGATGATAGTAACACAAATAAGGATAATGATAATAAATATAATCGTAATAATGATGATAAAAATCATTAAAAAAATGGTTGTTATAATTATGGTGATGATAAATATAACGATAATAATGATAATGATAAAAGCAATGATGGTGATGATATTAGTGATAGTATTAGTAGTAATGCTAATAATAATGATGTTTTGATAACACAATAACAATAATAGTAATAGTAATTATAATAGAGCACTAATAATATGACAACAATGATAATACCAGTAATGATAATACTAATCATACCATGATAGTACTGCTAACAGTAATAATAGTAATGATAATCATAGTAAGAATAAAGATAATCATGATGATAATAACAATGATAATGATAGTAAAACTAATCATAATATATATTGATAATGATAATGATGATGATGATCATGAAAATTATATGCATAGTATTAATAATAATGATGAAAATGATAACAATAATGATGTGTTAATGATAAAAATGATGATGTAATTATAATAATGATAATGATAAAAAATGTGATGAGAATAATAATTATGATGATGATGATGATAACAACAACAACAATAATAATAAAAACGTTGATAATAACAATATTGATATGATGATAATTATAATCATAATAATGATAATAATGAGGATAATGATAATAATATTTTTATAGTGTTATTTATTCTAGTAGAAATGATAACAAAAATATATATAATAACAATAATAACAATAACAATAGTAACAATAACAAGGATGAAAAATAATGTAATAACAACAATGTTGATAATAATGATAACAGGAATAGTAATTATCATAATATTAATGATGATGATAAAGATAAGGATATTCATTGTTATAGTAGTCGAATCATTATTGATAATACTAATAATTATCTTATCCCTATGATAATGATTATAATAATAATGATAATAATATTAATTATAATTTTAGTAACAATAATGATAACACTAATAACATTGATAATCATTATCTTATTATTCAAATGCCTTGTGGTTGCTATTTGTCTCTAAATGTGAGTTATTATTAAAAAAAAAAACTATGTGGAATATTTTAATTGTATAAATTTATGGTATTCCAAGGCTTAATTCTTTCAATATTTTCACACATACCAGAACACATCACACTTTCAAATATTCAACACGTTCCAAACACGACCTTCCCGTGCCCATCCACCCACCATCTCACATTGCAACCGCCCTCGCCCCCCCACCCCCAAGCCTACTCACCCCCCCCCCTACTCCTCCATCGATCTCCGAACCCTGGATTACGTATACAACTATCCGGTGCCAGATCCTAGTTTACGATCTGAATGACACCTTAGGGAAACACGAGCTCATGGTGGACCGCAAACTCCGCCAACATTGATTACTTCTCTCCCTCGTGGGGTGTGAGGGGGGTGGGGGATGGGGGTGGAGGGAGGGAGGGGGACTCGAGATACTCCAACCAAAGACGGTGAGGTGTTGGGAGGAAAAGAGAGTTCGTGCGGACTGTGAGATTGGATTGAAGATTGGATTGGGAATTAGGTTTATGAAAAAGAGGATTCTATCTGCTAGAGGTATGGTATGTTATGGTAATGGATAGGTGGCAGTATATGAAAATGATACACAAATACATATACAAGAAAATTTACTTCAGCCGACATTTTATCATCAAAAATAGCGCAACTGTATTTAGATTGAAGTTTAAATCATTCGCATATCTCTGCATTACTATATTGTTGGGGCGTAAGGAGGGGCAGCCCTCCTGGATCCACCATAGATTATGTGGTTGCAAGCATACCGTATGCGTATACTGTTGCTAGTTCTTGCATACTATAATTATCATTGACTCCTTTCACACGCCAGAGGAAGTACCTCTCCCCATACTCACTGCATCACTTGTCAACACTCGCAGCTCTCAGTCTGGAGGAGGACCTCTCCTCATGTCGAGAGGAGCTGGCCTGCTCGAGACTTTCCAAGGTGCTGAGACGACGCCGTAAGAAAAAAGAAACTTCGCGACCTCAGCTCGAAGACCGGATCTGAGGAGTGTGGATGGTTTCCTTCCGCCGTTCCTCTGTGGTCATCACGGGATGCCACGCCAGCGGCCCGGCGGTCCTGCGACGGCCAAATGTCATCGGCGTCATCGAAGGGAGTTCTTGTGCATGCGTCATCCTTACCTCCGAAGTGATCTTTCAGCTAATGAAAAAGATTCGACAAGTCCTCTCTGCATTTCCACAATTACGCCTTGTCAGCGTGCTAGTTTAAACACAATATTTGCCTCGTATCTTGTCACTTCACTTACCCGTTCTAATCGGGGACAGGAAAGTCAGATTCAACTTTGGTATGCAAGCAGTTACTGTGCATGAGTATGTGTGTGTGTGATGATTGTAATAATGATAATTGTGATAATAATCATAATGATAATTGTAATAACAAAAATAACAATAATGATAAAAAGGATAATAAAAAACGAATGATATTACTACAACTAATGGTGATGATAATAATAACGATAATAATGATGATAAAGATAATTTATGATCGACAGGAAAAGAAGTATAAAGTAAAAGGACGAAGGAAAAGGAGGAAAAGGAAATGAGCAAAAAAGACGAGGAGAAAGAGGAAGATAAAGCAGACGATAATGAAGAAGAAAAAAGAATAAAGGTGGCAAGAAAAGCAGGCGATGACGAAGAACAAGAGGTGTAAAAGTAAGAAACTAAAGAATAGGAGAATGAAAAATTAATAAACATGGAGAGAGAAGACTTGAAAGAGAAAAAGCATCAGAAACCAAGAGAAAGGAGTCACTATAAACGCAGGTAAATGCAGTTTCAACACTGGATTACATAATGGGTAAACACAGAGATAGGAAAGTAAATAAAATGACAATAATGATAATAATGAAGTTATTAAATTGATTAATTAGTAAAAGAAACGACAAACACATTATTGTTGCAGTGAGTAACTGAAAAGAAGAAAAAAATAAAAATAAAAAAGAGACTCCTATGAATACATCTCACTTTACCAGAAAATTCATACGAAAGGACTCGGGCTAATAAGTGCAACTTCGGTTTCCTACGAAAGAATAGAGGGTCCCGAGCTCATTTCTCCCCAGTTGCCCACCACTAGCCTGGGTTTCTCATGACACGTTCGTACGTAAGAGTTGCATTGCACAAACTTTAGTGGCGAAGTTGAAATTGCGGCCGATGTAATGCAGACACCGATGCCGATGGCTTGTTTGGAGAGGGGGTGCCGGGTTATTGGTATTTTCTGGGTTATTGGTAATTTGTGGCGAAAGGGGTTTCCCGGGAGAGATATCTGGATCATTGGTATTTGCTGGGTTATTGGTATTTGGAAGACCTGGCGATTTTCTGGAGTATTTGTATATGCTGGGTTAATGGTATTTTAGAAGTATAGATAGGTTGATGGATTGTTCATGTATTGTGGAGAGACGGGCGTTGGTATTTACTTGG
>BOPN01000102.1:766715-771715 GCA_017312705.2 Penaeus japonicus
ATAGAATACACATATTGCAATTTCAGCATTTGCATGGATTTTATACATATACACACATGAATGTGTATATATATACGGCTGCAGCAAATCGACACACACATGCACAATTGCACATGCGCGCGCGCGTACACACAACCACACACACACATATATATATATGTATATATATACATATATATATATATATATATATATACATATATATATATATATATATATATATATATAAATATTCATATATATTTATATCAATATAAGAATATACATATATGTATATTCAAAATATATATGATTATATATATACATACATACATATATATATACATATATATACATATATATATATATATATATATATATATACACACACACACACACACACACACACACACACACACACACACACACACACACACACACACACACACACACACATATATATATATATATATGTTAATCCCTGGGATTATGTTGATGTCACACTTTCATGATATAGTGTCATGTTATGCAAAATTAGTAGCAACAGTAATAGGAGTAGTATTGGCAGCAGTGGATAGTGTTAGTAAAAGTGCTATGAATATCAGCATTCTCCCTGATAGATGTAATTCATCCCGGTAAAAGATCAGATTATCTTGGTGCCAATCATTTCGTCTATAACCATATACAGTGGAAACAACCCGCGATTAACCCCCTATACCTCACAAACTGAGCCCCGATAGTAAGGAAAGGTTTAAGTGTTCGACCTCCATGTGCTCGTGTTTTTTTCTGAGTCCTTACTTGGAAAAGAGCCATATATGGGGGGGGGGGGCGATTTCAGGATGTTCAGTTCGTCTATAACGACAGGTAACGAGACCTTCCACGCAGCGCTTCCTTATCATGTCATTTTTCATTTGTGAATGCGAGGGCTTGATTTCCCGAGCTAGTTTCTGGTCGGTTGTTGTATCGTGAAGACGTGCGTGTTTGCGGTTTTGGTTCCGGTACGAGATAGCCTATGGCGACGCGGGATACACATGTAAGGTTGACGTTAAATAAGGAACCAACACAAGTTCTATGTATACAAATCGAAAAGAAAACTCAAATAATTCGAGGTAATTAGCACGAACATCTCTGGAAAGGGGGGGGGGGGGCAGGGGCGGACGAAGACCCCCATTGGCAAGGGCAAGCTGTAAAACTATGTAAAGTTGGGTAGGTCATTGGGTTACATTTGTAGACACAGGTGCCTAGAAACTAGCACGCAAAATTCCCGGCAAAAATCGCTTTGAGTCATGGCGTAAGCGTTGAGGCGTCCGCGATGGGTGTGGGTGAGTAAACCGTAAGGAAACCACAGCTTTTACTTTTTTTTTTTTTTTTGCATTAGACAAATATATACAGGGACCAAGGTACAGTATATTTGTGCCATAGATCAATTCAATTTATTTTTATATTATCCAGCATACCCTTAATCTCTTTCATGTCCTCCCCTGCTCGTGGGGTGTAGCTGCTACTCATTTTACATGAGTAGCAGCTAGTGAGTGTAATCCATTTGTACCAATATTGTGGTATTTAGTAACGTGGCGGTATTCTGAATACTTCCCTTATCCTTATGGTCTGAATGATTCCTTTGATGTGTCAGTTGAAATTCCTACTATTAAGCTCTCTCTTTTGATGTTTAAATCTTATTCCATTTGAATCTCCACACAAATAGCCGCTTTTATATTTATATTGACGCCTAATAGTACCCACTCCATCTGAAGTGTCTTTCAGAATAGAGAATGCGTGTCTTATATCAATCGTTAGCCCTCCCTCTCCTTTAGCACGTTTTCTCCCTCTCCTTTTCATCGGTCCGCTTCCTTGCGCCGTCTAGTCCTTTTCTAACATATTAATATGATTCGGCTTATCAAATAGGCTTTATATTTATTCGCTCTCTTGGAAGTAGTTACGGACAACTTATGTGAGGATATGTATAATATCCGGCAAGTATTTCTATTTTCTTCTTATTCCCGTACTGTACACACCCTCACACACATACATGTGGTAGAAATGGACACACACACACACGCACACACACACACACACACACACACATACACACATGCACATACACACACATACATACATACATACATACATACACACACACACACACACACACACACACACACACACACACACACACACACACATAGTGAAATAGGTATAAATCTTACTTTACCGACGTGTCACATCCACCTGGACTTCGGTAACCATGGAGCGCCACCTTACTCTGTCTCATGTTAACTGTAACATTTCTGCAGGATTATGATGTCCCCCTGTCGCTCTCATCACTCCATCCATATTTTTTTCTCTCTGTCGCCCTCTCGCTCTTCGTCCTTTCACCATTCCAGTCAGTACCACAGTTTCCATCTCATTCCTCCTCATTACATGTCCGAGAAATCTCATTTTTCTCCTTATTGTTGTCATCATTTCCCTTTCCACACCCATCTGCCTCACCACAGCCTCATTTGTTCTTCTTGCTGTCCATGGTATCTTAGGAAGTCTCCTCCATAACCACATTTCAGCTGCTTCCAACTTTTCTTGCATCTTCCTGTTTACCGTCCAAGTCTCACACCAGTACAACAACATCGACCACACAAGAGTTTTTGCTAATCGCTTTCTAATTTCGGTCAACAACTTCCTATTTGTCAGAAATACCTTAATTTCCGTAAATGCACTCTTCGCAGTTCCGATTCTCGTTCTAATTTCCTTTCCACATCTGCAGTCTTCTCTTTTCAAGATCTTCTATTTCTTTACAATCTCTTTTCAAGATCTTCTATTTCTTTACAATGTTTACTTCTTCTTAGTCTGTCTATTTAGTTCTCTGTATGCATTTTCATCCAGTCAAGTATATCCTCAGTTATCCAGTTGTTGTTTTTCTTCTCCTCCTCCTTTCTGGAATTACTTTTTGACTGTCTTCCTCTATTGCATCACTTAACCTTTGCTACTGTTGTCCAGGATAATTCTCTTCACATTCTTCCCCCAACATCTCGTATATATTTTCCACTGCCATTATATACCTCTGTTTTAATTCTTCATTTCTCCTGATCACCTGTACATCTCTTAATGGTTTAATTTCTTCTCTCGTCACTCTCTGTATTCTCACCCTGATGTCTGCTACAATTGGGACGTGATCGCTATCACAATCTGCCCCTGGATATGCCCTTATTTGTGTAACAGCATTTCTGTACCTTCTATTGATGGTCACGTAATCTATTTTATTTCGGGTTCTGTCTCCAGGTGCTTTCCACGTCCAAAGTCTTCGCGGATGTTGCCTAAACACGGTATTCATCAGCATTTGCTGTTTTTCTGTACACCAATTCACCCACCTTTCTCCTCTCTCATTCCTTTCCCCTAATCCAAACGGCCCCACAGCCTCTTCTTCACCACCTTCACCCACCTGTGCATCTATATCACCCATAACAACTGTAATCTCATGATTCATACATTGGTCTCTTGCTTGATCCAACTTATCATAAAATTCATCCACTTCATCTTCATCTCCCTCACTGGTTGGAGCGTATACCTGTATGGTAGCTATATCAAATGGTTGGCCTCTGATTTTCACCATAAGCACTCTGTCTGACACTGCCCAGTATCCCTTTAGGCAACTTGCTCATCATCACTCCAACTCCCCTCAAAGCCTCATCACCTCCTGGATGGAGAAAAACACCATTTTCACTTCTCGTCTCGCCAACTCCCGGCCACCTGCTTGGTATAATGTTCGGACGTTCCATGTCGCTATTCTCACTTTCTCCTTATTGCAAACAGTTGCATGATAACGGTCAGGTACCGCCTGTTGCTCTCTGAGTGCCTGACCGGGCATGGCAGTCTCCCTCCATTCTGGAGTGAGAAGACTCCCATTGGCGCTGTTCCGGTTACTATTCCTTTGACTTTGTTCTCTTCCATGGTTATACTTGGATAATACGTAGTAAGGGCTCCAATCCTTTTCTACGGTGACTGGCCGATTACCTTCTACGTGCCAAGTTCGCCCGAAATGTGTCACACATCTTGCTCTCCAACCAAACTCACCAAAGGCCCAGAATTTAGGCTCATATGCTCAGCTCGAGACTTTATCTAGTAGAGTTGGCAAGACTCTATGCCATAGGAGCTTTAGCTCCTATTGGTTCCCCTCACTTGGTTTAGCCCGTCAGCCAAGATGGTTTCCCGGGGTGTGGCCGCTGCCCCAGACTAGCAGCTAGTTGTGGAGCCAAAAGTAGGAGTTGGGTGAATGGTGCTGACCAGGCACATGAAGCCATCCTATAGGATGTGGCTGCCTCGCGTTCAGGATACTACAGCTCATAATACACCCCATACGCCCCAGATACAAATCACAAGACAAAAATTGCGATATGAAAGAAAGATCGCTTTTACTTTTGCTTCTTACCTCCAACATAGCTACCAATTCGATTATACACACTTATCAGCAATTACAGGACGTGCTATTTCTCCCCATTCTCTTTATGTACTATTTCCCCCCTCTGAACTTTTAAACCTTTCTTTTGGCTCGTCAGATTTATAAAAAATTCTTCATAGGGCTAAACATAATTTTGGCTTGCCTATCCTAGAATCACTCTTCATTAAACATCTTTAACAGGTGGGGCAGCATCTAATGTTTATTATTTTATGTAACTTCCTTTTCTTCCGTTGTCACTTTACCTTGAATAGCAGCCTCATTTCCAATATTTCAAATTTCTCCTCCTATTTTCCTAATACCTGAAAATAAATACAGTAAAACTATCTCTAAACTTAATTTTTCTCTGAGTTCTATTAAATACTGTACATCATTTGTATGTCATTTTCTATGTTATTCTTCAATTGAGATCAATCCTTATATGTGTACGCATGTCCACTTAAGATATTACAACTCGTCCTTTTTTCATAATACATTGTTAGTATCTATTTATTACTACATTTGCTTCCACAATATACATCATGACTCTAGGAACCTTTCCACTTTGTTGCAATATTTTAAATACTACATTAGT
>BOPN01000103.1:5000-10000 GCA_017312705.2 Penaeus japonicus
CGCACTCTCTCTCCCACTGCTGCTGGGAGGAGGGAAGTTTACATCTGCTGCTTCTACTGCTGCTGGCTGCTCCTGCTGACCTCTTAATACTCCCTGTCCAGTGCCAAAACGAACTGACAGTACAGTGGGAAAGGAGAAGAGTGAAATAGACACGTGATGATCCGAGTGTGAAGAGGATGCTGTGGTGATTTATCGATGGAGGTGCCAAGGTCGGAGTGGGATCGATAGTGTGAGGCGTGGCTGTAGTGGGTACCAAGATACCGTAGTGTTTTTGGTATGAGTTGGTAAGGGCGGGGAGGGGAGTACCACTACCAGCGGAGGACCAGCGTGCGAGGAGCCTGCGCAACCTCGACCAACGAGTGGGCTTCGAGGACCCTTCCAAAAATCCCACCGAAATCCTAACGGCAATGAGTCCATTTGAATCCATTTCCGAGCGACACAAAGATGGCACTGTGTTTTCTTTGTAAAGTTGGTGCCTTGACACAGCCGACACAGGGGCGCGACTCGCCCAGCCCAGAATTCAAATTGTTGCACTAAACCTGCGTAATTGGGGCGGGTCTTGTCGCTCCAGCCCGGCATACGGCTCGGCTCAAATGAGGTGGGCAAAGCGACCCCAAGAACGGAGCCGACAGCCACACAGACCACATGCGGCCTCGTCCACGAACAGACCCCTGTAGCCGCCCAACCGCCCACACACCTGACCCCCGCCCACGCCCAGACTTGGTCGACCATGTGTGGGGTTGGGTCTGCGCAGCCCACACACACACACCGCCGCTCCCAAGCGCTGCCACCGCCGCTGCCGCCGCCGCCACCACCACACTCCGCCGTCCCTGCCACCATCCAGCACCTCTTCCATCGCTATTTCCCAGGACACCTGCAGCCTTTTTTGTCCCGCCAGAGCCACTCGATCACCGGCAGGAGTCCGTCTCCCTCGAGTAGCCGGGACTTTCACCCTTGCCATCGCAAAAAGTCCGATTCAAAAAAAGAGAACAGCTGATCGCCATCTCCCGCCCCGACGCCCGTTCAGTCCCCTCAGAATGGTAAATAACTTTTTCCCCCTAATTTTGCTTTCACTGTCCCAGTACAGATTTTATTTTCCCCCTGTACTTGCTCCTTGGCCTACGTCCGTGCCAGTATCTATTTTTTTGTATTTTCCGAATGTGATTTCCCTCTTGTTATTTTTGTATCTTTTAAATGTGTCTCTGAAACCCCCTTATTTACTTTGTTTTTGCGAAGGTGGCTTCTCCAATTTTTTTTTCTCAAAGTCATCGAAAATTCCTTTCAAACCCAATATTTTTTTTCTTCTTATCAATGCCCATTTTTTCCCGCATGAATATATGCCCGTGCCCTCCCTTTAGAATTGCAGTACTTCCATCATTTTGGTTCAGCTTACAACCAACATTATTCAAATCAGATGGTATGGTTCGTTAAAGACATTAATTTACCCTCTCCCATATGCAGCCGAGGGAAGTGTAGGGAACCATATCTTTGATTAGGTGCAATTATATTTTGTTCCCATCGACAGCCATTTCTTCAGAGCTGTCATTATTTTTTCCCAATATCGCATATACATCTGCTCTATGAATCCCTCTGCCATGCATGTGTTGTCCCTTATAATATCTCCAAGTAGAGGTTGTGTGGAGAGAAATATCGTTTGAAATATTTTGTTTAACTATAAATGTACACACACAGTCTCCTGCGTTACTCATCTGCGGTGTGCCAGCCCCGCAGCGGCTGAGAGTCTAGTGTTTTTTCTATTTTTACAGGCTTTAAATCGTCTCCATTTTTATTCTATCTTGCATGCACGTCAAGTACATACAGTAGCGGGAAAGTGTGATTTTTTATTCCCAAATCCATCACCTGTGAGGTAGAGAAAAATTTGTGTTAAAAGAATTGTTGTTGGTGCGAGTGAGCGGGTCGCGGCAAAGATGGCGTTCTGGAGGCGGTGTCTCGGCCGCGAGCCAAAATGGCGAGCCCGCGGAACGTAGGTCGAGCTGCCTCGCTCCACCTTTTTTCCATTTTTCTTTGTCTACCGCCGGTTATTTTCTCTCTCAAAAATTACCCTCGTCGAGCTAATACATCCAGTTTCGATCCCTGATAAGGTTTGCTTGGATTAGAGTCCTGTTACCCGCGGGGAATTTGTAAATGTGTGTGAATCAACAGTGCTATCAGAGCGGGAAGCTGTGCGCGGCACTTTCATTCATTTTTTATTATCATCTTTAGTTGCCTAAACACCTAAACCTGTGAAAGTAAAACGAGCAAAATTATAAATCGAACAAAATTCAATCAAATATTAATATTAAACACCATTAGCCAGTTGATTAACCGTGCCAAGTGACGCCTCTTCCCCATCTGCTCTCGGTTCGGCTGCCATAAATACATCCATAATGCACGAATCAAACAAGAACGCCAGGAATGCAGTGCCAAGCGACAGAAGTACAGCGAAAATACAAATGAAAAAATAAGCGACGCTGTGAGAGCGGAGTGCGTGGGTCCCGCCGACCGCAAGCCGTGCACTCTGGTCACCGCTGCTAACGGTAGGGTGGGTGAGGAGAGAGACACTCGCCCGATGTCTGTGGAATTTCGCTTTCTTTTGCTCTCCCTCTCTCTCTCTCTCTCTCCTTCTTCTTCTTTCTTTTGAAGGAAGGAGGGGGGTGAGAGAAGATCGGCGAGGGAGCTAAGGAAGGTCGGAGAGTGAAAGAAAGGAGAGAGATATTAAAGAAAGGGAAGCGGGAAGTGTAGGATCGGCGGAGAAGAAGTAGGAAGAATGGACAGAAGGAAAAAATAAAAATAAACGGGGTAAAGAAAGGGTTAGGAACCAAGGGAAATTAAGAAGGAGGTAGATAACAAACGAAAGACAAAGGGGTAGAAAAGACCGAGCCGGGTTTCGCCGATTTGTTAACACGAAGCATAATGGTTAATATATGTGACTAAGTTCGGTGTCGGCGGGATCCCAACATCGCTGACGCTGGGGAATATTTGCGACGGTCTCCAGCTCTTACTCTGCGGGAGGGGTTGGCGAGAGAAAGATGCTCTTTTTTTTCTTTTTTTTTTAGCTTTAGGTTCGGAGATCGTAGACAGGAGAAAAGAAAGACAAAGAAAGTAAGAAAGATCAAAGTGTGAGGTCACCCGGAGAAGGGAGAGAGGGAGGGAGAGATAGAGATAGATAGATAGATAGAGAGAGAGAGAGAGAGAGAGAGAGAGAGAGAGAGAGAGAGAGAGAGAGAGAAAGAGAAAGAGAGAGAGAGAGAGATGACGACAGGGTCACGGAACGAATCAAACACATCGAGAGCGCCCGTGTTGATGTGTAGCCAGCCTGATGTATCCGTGTTTTGACGGAGCTGTGCTAGTGTTGTTGTTCCTTAAAGAGGGAATGCCTATAATGTGCCTCTTCCGCGGAGTCGCAGCCTAGGAATCCACGTCGTAGTTCTTAAGATATTTAGTGAGAAAGTCCGTGGAAGGGAGAGCAGAAAGAAGGCGATTTGTCAGGTGGGCAATATACTGATGTTTAGTTAGGGTCAGAAGGAAGGGGTAGGAGGGAAATATTTGCGATGTCTGTGGTCTCTGCCGCCTGCCTGCCTGCCTTCCTGCCTTCCTGCCCGCCTGCCCTCTCTGCTCTTACGCAGGAAACTCGGCTCCTTCCCCCTTGCCTCCTACGACTTGCGCCAAGACCTCGATGGATAGTAGATGTTTATAGATATTTACAGTGCATATATTTGCTCAAAACAGGAAAGGACAATAATGATATAGGCTTTATGATACCATTTTTCTTCGATGTGTAATTATGATCATTAGTATTTTTAACATAATTGATTATGGAGAATCTCAAGGTCCCGTCATATAACTGACACCATGCATGTAATTCCAATATGATAGCTTGGTCGTTCAATATTGAATTATCTATTAATTGGAGAAAATTGCTATTTGTACCCAATTTAGCCCGTGGCTTGTCTGCCACACAGCTAAAAGGTTAACGTGCCCCAGCATATATGTTCCTGCATTACTCAACTTTATTGACTCCCGTCTCGATCTGAGCTTCGGAAATTGAGCCCATTATTTACTTACCCTCGAGAACTTTCTTCCCGGCGAGTCTCCTTCTCTCCTTTCCCTATTTTCTCAAATCATTTCTTGTAATCAGCTATCTTAATGCTACAACGAACCCACCGCATTCGCCTGAGTTTTACGGCGTCTAAGCCAGATCTATGAATAGGGTGGATATTTAGCCATTGGGAGTTCCGTGGCGGAAAAAAAGGCCTATGATTCAAGCTATTTATACGTCTTGGAGAAGCCAGAGAACATACACAAACATACAAAGTTGCTTTTCTTATTCACTCTGTCATTATTACAATAGAGATTTTCGTCACAAGTCTTCTCCCTTTTTGGTTGGCTTCCAAAACACCCTGAAAAAGTATAATCTCTGATTTACCGATTTTTTTCCACGGAATTGAAGAAAATACATATCATTTTCATTGCTTTCCAATCCTAGAATCGGGAGGTTTTA
Source organism: Penaeus japonicus (assembly GCA_017312705.2). NCBI lineage: Eukaryota > Metazoa > Arthropoda > Malacostraca > Decapoda > Penaeidae > Penaeus > Penaeus japonicus. The sequence continues at coordinate 9,502 of BOPN01000103.1, forward strand.
TGAACCCGAGGTCATTACTCTTGTAAATTGCTGTACCACATACCAAAATGATGGTATCGTTCTTCACCAACAGAAAATTGACTTTGGTAAAGAAATAACATTACTGTAGTTTCTCCCGAATCTCCGGACTGTAATGTGGCGATATTTTTAGCCTATCCCATAAAAAGTTTTCTCCTTCACTGTAGCTTTAAACGGTTCGCACAAAATGTAGGATTATTGCCACTATTCCATTTCAAAATCCCCGAACTTTTTTGCATATAAAACCGAAGAAAAAAAGTATCGAAAGAAAATATAACTGCCTCATCAATATCTCAGGAGAATCGATCGATCGGGCAGAGAGAAAAAAAAGGGGGGGAAGGGGGGAAGGCGAGAGGAGAAAAGACAAAACCTGGGAAGGGGGGGGGGGGGTAAAAGGGGCTAGGAAGAGGGAAAGGGAGAGGAGAGGGGGAAAGGATAAGGGAAAGGGAGAGGGAGTGAGAGAGGGAACGTGAGAGGGAGG
>BOPN01000103.1:17500-35000 GCA_017312705.2 Penaeus japonicus
ATGATTATCTTAATTTGCATTATCATTATCAGCATTATTAGTTGTATTATTGCATCACTATTACTGTTTGTTGTTAGTGTCATTATCATGATTTTTATTTTATCATCATTATCATAATCATCATTATCATTATTTTTGTTATTGTTCTAACGACTATTATTATCATTAGTATTATATTTTCTTGTATTATCATTATTATCCTTTATCATCATTGTTATCATTATTATTATAATCTTATTATAATCTTATTGTTGTTATTACTATTACGAACGTATCATCATCATCCTCATCATCATTATTACCATTATTATTATTATTACTATTATCATCATCATTATTATTATTATTATTATCATTATTATTATTATTATTATTATTTGTTGTAGTTATCATTGTTCTTATTATTTCTATTATCATTATCATTATCATTGTCATCCATATTATTGTCCTTATTGTTATTATTATCATTATTATTATTTTTATCATCATTATCATCATCATTACTATTATTATTTTCATTATTATTGTTAATGCTATTACTATAGTCCTTATTGTTGTTTTTATCATCATCATTATCATCATTATCATTATTGTTGTTATTATTACTATCATTATCACTATTATCATTATCATTGTTTCTGTTGTTATTATCATCATTATTATTATTAAAATCATCATTATTATCATCATTATCGCCATTGTTTTAGAATCACCATTGCCATCATTAACTTACTATCATTAAGCTAATTGTTGTAATCATCATCATCACTATAATTGCTTATCATTACTTGTCTTCATTTTATTTTCATTTCATCCTAATTTTATCATTATTGTGTTAATTTTGTTCTTAATCGTAAAGCTAATAGTGTCTATCTGAGAGAAAATCTGTGTTAATTTTTATTTATTTATTTTTTTTTTTTAAATCAAATTTCTAATCTGTGATTTTTGTTTGCATTTTATGTGTTTGTTGTTGTAAAGTCATTGCAATGGTATAAAGAGAATATGAAATATATGTTATTGTTTTATTCGTTATTAACATTATTTTGAATTTTTGGCAATGACTTGGTGATAAGGTGATAAAGCAGGAAACGGATAAAAGAAAAAAAAAATCAAACAAAATGATAATAGTTCAATATTGAATATGATTGAACTAGGACTATTACTATTATCACTACTAAATCTATTTAGTGATTATAATGATAATAAAGAAGGTATTGATAATAATAATGGCACTTAATAAACGCTGTGATGATAATTATCATAGTGATCATAGCAATAATAACAATAATGAATATATATCCACATTTTCTGTTTCCTTCGTTCGTCAGATAATCGCTTCTCACGTTCGCTCTCTTCAATAACGCCTAGTTTCGTTTAGCGATGATTTCACACGTAGAGAAAAACGGGAAAAGAGGCAGGGAGAAAAGGAAAAATATTTGGCAATAGTTGAAATACAGATAACAAACAGAGAAAGAGAGAGAGAAGAGAATAAGAGAAGAGACTGAAAATATCAAAGAAGATGGAGATATTGATACGGGGATAAAATGGGGGGGATACTATGAAAGAAAGCGGGAAGAAGGGAGGGAGGGAGGGAGGGAGGGTGGGAGAGTGGGAAGAAGGGAGGGAGGAAGGGTGGGAGGGAGGGTAGGAGAGTGGGAAGAAGGGAGGGAGGGACGGAGGGAGGAAGGGTGGGAGGGAGGGAGGAAGGGTGGGAGGGAGGGAGGAGGGGTGGGAGGAAGGGAGGGAGGGAGGGAGTTTAGGAGAGTGGGAGGGAGGGAGGAAGGGTGGGAGGAAGGGAGGGAGGGAGGGAGTTTAGGAGAGTGGGAAGAAGGGAGGGAGGGAGGGAGCTTAGGAGAGTGGGAAGAAGGGAGGAAGGGAGAGTGGGAAGTAAGGAGGGTGGGAGAGTGGGAAGGAGGGAGGCAGGGAGGGTGGGAAAAAGGGAGGGAGGGTAGACCGGGGAGGGGCAAATGGAGAGATGGATGAGGGAGGGAGAGAGGGAGGGAGGGAGAGAGGGAGAGGGGAGGGGGAAGGGAATGAACCAGGGAGGGAAGGGAGGTAGGGAGGGAAGGGAAGGAGTTAGGGGAATGAGGCAGGGGGAGGAGAGGGGGAGAAGGGAAAGGAGACCTGGAGGAGAAACAAGGGCGGAGAAGGAGAGAGAGGTGCGAGTAAATAGAGTAGTTACGTAACACCGGGGAAGGGAACGTTGAATGACGCCAAAAAGGGGTGACGAAAATCAATAGGAGTTGAAAGAGAGAGAGAGAGAGAGAGAGAGAGAGAGAGAGAGAGAGAGAGAGAGAGAGAGAGAGAGAGAGAGAGAGAGAGAGAGAGAGAGAGAGAGAGAGAGAGAGAGAGAGAGAGAGAGAGAGAGAGAGAGAGAGAGAGAGAGAGAGAGAGAGAGAGAGAGAGAGAGAGAGAGAGAGAGAGAGAGAGAGAGAGAGAGAGAGAGAGAGAGAGAATGGGAAGGGGGGAGAAATTGGTAGGATAGGGGAAGCAGCAAGGATGATAAAAATAGGGAGCAAAACAGGGAAGCGCAGCAAGTCCTAAAGAACATAAGAAAATGCGGAACGAAATTTTCAAAATGTATCACCAACCATTAAACAAATTAACCAAAATAGAACAATAACAAAAAGAATGAAATTTCCCCACAATAACCCCCCCCCCCCAAAAAAAAAAAAAAAAAATCGAACAAAAGGGATAACAATAGATAAATAAATATCAAAAGTCATCAAAGGTACAACTAAAGAACTTGATTTAGGCTCGTTATCCAATATATATGAAGAAGAGAAAATAATAACCCAATTGGCAGTAGGCGATGCAGACCAGAGAGAATGCTGAGGAGATAAATAGATAAAAAAAAAAGATAAAAACAAAAGAAAAAAAAAAAAAACACTCAAACACATACACACATACGCACACACACCCGTACAGACATACGCACGAACACACACACATACATATCTTTAAAAAAAAAAAAAAATAATGATAAAAAAAAAGATATATCTAAGAAATGATTTACAAATAGTTCTGCATGGGTGAAGTTTGATTCAGGCATCCGTTAACTGTGAATGCGAAAATTTCCTCTCGTTTATTCATCTGTAATTACTATATTCCTTTTGAAAACACGCGGGAATCGGCCTTTGATTAGCGTAAGTATTATAATCGCCCAGCTTGATTGCATGCTCGCCGATCAAGATTATCCATTGATCTTAAGATAATCAATGATAATTAACGAAGAAATATGTTTCGCCTTTTTTTTTTTTTTTTTTTTTTTTTTTTTTTTTTTTTTTAATCCTGAGACGGAGGGAGGAGTTTGAAGGAAGGGGAGGGAGGGGTGAGGGGAAGGGAGGGAGGGAGGGAGGTGCCAACGGCTGAAGTCTAGATCAATATTTTTGAATTTTGCGAACGGTCAAAGTCTCGGTGTTTGAATACAAATAGTATTATTGTACTGGGACGGAAATCGAATAGATAATATTATCTCTTTTTTCCCCCCCGGGAATCAGAGATCATGGCAAAATCCATGTGTTGGCGTTACATGGCAAGACGTAATAATAAAAATAATGGCGATAATAAAAATCGTCGTCACCATGGCAACCGTGGTCCGGGTAGAGGATACAAGGCGGTCTAAGATACTGTTAAGTGCGGGTCCAAGCTATGATGGATGTCCGCATAGCATGGTGGAGGACCTCAATGCCCATGGCGGTCAGCCCACGTTCATGGCCCCCCTCCCTCCCTCCTTCCCTCTCTCCCTCCTTCTCTCTCTCTCTCTCTCTCCCTACCTCCCTCCTTCATTCCCTCTCTCCCTCCCTCCTTTCCTCCTTCCCTCCCTCCCCTCTTCCCTCCCTCGCTCCCACCCGTCCTCCTCCTTCCTCTCCTCTCCCTCCTTCCCTCTCTTCCTGGACTCTCTCTCTCCTTCCCTCCCTCCTGCCATCCCTTCTCTCCTCCTTCCCTCTCCCTCCCCTTCCTCCTTCCAGCCCTCCCTCTCTCCCTCCCTCCCTCCCTAACTAACCATTTCTTCCCTCCCTCCCTACCTCCTTTCCTCCTTTCCTACTCCTCTCCTCCTCTCCCCCCCCCCCCTTTCCTGATCCCCGGCCCCTCCTCCTCCTCCTTCCCTCTCCGCCTTCTCCTGCATGCAAGTAAGCACACATACATTCACACTCATGCACACAAATGGACACTTAAGTTGAAACAGATGAAGATTTATCATGTCTTCATGTCTATACTTACATTCCGGTCCACGTACCTCTGTCGTTCTTCTCATGCCCCTCAAACACATACGCAGGCACGCACGCACACACACACACACACACACACACACACACACACACACACACACACACACACACACACACACACACACACACACACACACACACACACACAGCCATAAACAAACAGACACATTCATGAATACTGCAACACATACATACGCAATCACAAACATAAACACACCAGCACAGACACTAAGAATGCAACTAGCACCATCCTTCAAGTCCATCTGCAGTTCTTAAACGCGCGCTCAGGTTCCCCATTATCGGCGAGGTTCAATACCCACTATGGTCAACTTGTGCCCATACCCACCTGCCGCCCCTCCTCCTCCTCTAACCCCTTCTCCTCCTCCTCTAACCCCCTCTCCTCCTCCTCCTCCACCCCCTTCTCCTCCTCCTCCTCCTTTTCCTCGCCCTTCTTCTTCATCACGTCTATCACCCACTTCTCCTTCTTCTACTTCTTCTTCTTTTTATTCTCCTTTTCCTTGGTTGGGTCTTTATCTTGTGGTTCCTTGGTAAGGTCTTTATCTTGTGGTTCCTTGGTTGGATCTTTATCTTGTGGTTCCTTGGTAAGGTCTTTGGTTTGTGGTTCCTTGGTTGGGTCTTTATCTTGTGGTTCCTTGGTTGGGTCTTTATCTTGTGGTTCCTTGGTTGGGTCTTTATCTTGTGGTTCCTTGGTTGGGTCTTTATCTTGTGGTTCCTTGGTTGGGTCTTTATCTTGTGGTTCCTTGGTTGGGTCTTTATCTTGTGGTTCCTTGGTTGGGTCTTTATCTTGTGGTTCCTTGGTTGGGTCTTTATCTTGTGGTTCCTTGGTTGGGTCTTTATCTTGTGGTTCCTTGGTTGGGTCTTTATCTTGTGGTTCCTTGGTTGGGTCTTTATCTTGTGGTTCCTTGGTTGGGTCTTTATCTTGTGGTTCCTTGGTTGGGTCTTTATCTTGTGGTTCCTTGGTTGGGTCTTTATCTTGTGGTTCCTTGGTTGGGTCTTTATCTTGTGGTTCCTTGGTTGGGTCTTTATCTTGTGGTTCCTTGGTTGGGTCTTTATCTTGTGGTTCCTTGGTTGGGTCTTTATCTTGTGGTTCCTTGGTTGGGTCTTTATCTTGTGGTTCCTTGGTTGGGTCTTTATCTTGTGGTTCCTTGGTTGGGTCTTTATCTTGTGGTTCCTTGGTTGGGTCTTTATCTTGTGGTTCCTTGGTTGGGTCTTTATCTTGTGGTTCCTTGGTTGGGTCTTTATCTTGTGGTTCCTTGGTTGGGTCTTTATCTTGTGGTTCCTTGGTTGGGTCTTTATCTTGTGGTTCCTTGGTTGGGTCTTTATCTTGTGGTTCCTTGGTTGGGTCTTTATCTTGTGGTTCCTTGGTAAGGTCTTTATCTTGTGGTTCCTTGGTTGGATCTTTATCTCCCCCACCGTACCCCCACCGCACCCCCACCCCACCACCTTCGCTTGGCCTTCGGGTTAGTATTTAGGCTGATGTTTACGACACTTGACTACTTTTATTACAGTCTAGAATCTTAGGCATCATTTAGATTGGTAATTACAGCGTCCTGTTACGTATCTTACAGTCTAGGTATCGGGTCTGTACTTAAGTTCGTATTTACGAGCATTACTCTATACGTTTCTTCCAGTCTGAATTCTTACATAGCGCTTAAGTTGGTGTTTACAAGGCTTAAAGATTATCATTACAGGACTGCAGAGTGTCGATTCTTAACCGCCGTCTGGGATGGTATGTGCGGCCCAATAAATCTCTCATTTACCTTTATTTTATAGCCGAGTCATGCTCCTCCCGGCTGGTAATTTGCTGAGTCTGTTGATATTGCTTTTATCGAGCTGAGATATACTTCCCCTTCTATCGCGCCTTGATCTCGCACTGTGTTTGTGTGTGTGTATAAGCAATGGCGTTTTTTCAAAGGCTTGGCATTATGTGTTCCTCGTTGTACTCGCTGTGCCAATCCTTCATCGTGGGATCCCATTCTCTTGCCAAAATCAATAGGGTTTCTAGCCTGCCTCTGCACCACTGAAGCAAACGTTGTAATTGCGATGCTCTAAACACATCTATTGTTAGATTCTTGCTTTATACGATCGCCTTGCTTATTTCTAGTTTTTTTTCTTTCGTGTTCTAGTTCGGCGGTGAGGGTATCTATTTCTCTTTATCTTTATTTGTTTTTTACTTGAATCTGCTGATTCATTTTCTGTTTATCTTATGTATTTCTTCTTTTTCCTACTGCTTCTTCTTCGTCTCCATTTTCTGCCTCTCTTCCTCCTTCTCTTGCGCCTTCCTCCTCTTTCATACTCTATTTCTCTTTCTCCCTCCTCCTCCTCCTCCTCCTCCTCCTGCTCCTCCACCTTCTCTTCTTCGTCTTCTAAATGTGTCACCTTTATAGCACCATCTTCGATAACGTCTGGAGAAGTTCACTTTGCAGAACGAGGCAAACTCCCTCCTTTAAACTCGAAGACCCCAAGAGCCTAAGACCCCAAGAGCCTATGACCCCATACGTAAGACCCCAGACCTCATTCCCCAAACCTGAGACCCCACGCCTATGACCTTAGACCTTGAGACCCCCCAAAACGCCAGAAACAAAGACACCCACTTACCCACCCCTCTATCCCCCTCCCACAGCATCTTAATCAACCTCCCCCCCCTCCTACCCTCCCTTCCTTCCACCCCTCCCCCTCCCCCTCCACCTCCCCCAACCCTCTCCCCTCCTTCCTTCCTTCTTCCCCTCCCCCTCCCCCTCCCCCCTCCCCCAACCTTCTCCCCTCCTTCCTTCCTTCCTTCTTCCCCTCCTCCTCTCCCCCACCCCCCCTCCATCCTTCGGGTACGTCTGCCAGTCGAAAGTAAATGGTTTACCCAAGCTCCTCGAAGGCCTCTAATCTGAATTCATGTACCACACTTAAGCAGCAGCTCGCGTCTTTCGAGTGTATGTTTAATGAAAATGCCTTGTCAGAGAGAGAGAGGACAGTGTATATGTTATTCCGTCACTTGTGCCTAGTTGATGTAGTCGTTTTTTTAATTTATTTATTTCATATACGTAAGTTTTGCAACGTGCATGTGTGTGTATGTGTGTATTACCTTGAAGAGATATTAAACGTAAATCTTTATAACGTCGAGGAGTTTTGACTCCTTGCGAGGCATTATGGACAGAGGGATTACGCAAGGTGTGGACTCGTAGTTATTTTTTGGGCCAGAAGTTAATGTTTATGAAGATCATTGAATTTAAGCACATGCTTAGATATCGTGAATTTAGTGGAGGCGCGTTTCGGGAGGGGAAGAGGAGGAGGAAGAGGAGGAGGAGGAGGAGAAGAAGAAGGGAAGAGACGAGGAGGGAGAATGATGGTATTGTGAGAGGTAGGACGGAAGGGAGGGGGGGGGGCGAGGGGACGTACAGAGACAGGGAAGAAGGGAAGAAAAGAGAAATAACGGAAAGGGAAGATGGGTAATATGAGAAAGGCATGTGTTGAAGGAAAGAAAGAAAGAGAGAGAGAGAGAGAGAGAGAGAGAGAGAGAGAGAGAGAGAGAGAGAGAGAGAGAGAGAGAGAGAGAGAGAGAGAGAGAGAGAGAGAATGGGTGGTTGCAGTTAATTCACGCTGGAATAGTTTAGATTATGCTAGGGTAAACAAGACAGGTTTATGGTAGAACCGTCTGGATTAGGCTAGGACTTGTGGGGGTTATTCCAAGGTGCAGCAACAGCGGCCGGGATAATATTAGGATCAGGCGGGATAACTTAGGATAGAAGATGCCGCCCTCTGTTATGTAAAGTGATATTAACATGGCATTAGGGCGCGCAAGGCAGCTCGCTTAATTCGTCCGTGAGAGATAAGAGAGAACTCTTAAAAACGCGTGAAATGTTAATTTCATCGGCGTGGAAATCGGATCTTGATGATTAGATATTCAACATCGCCTGAAAAAAGGGTACATTCATTCCGCGTTTAATGCAATAATGAGGGGTTAATTACGGTTATATTCGATAAATAAATTCGCGCTTTGTTTAAGAAAGAATAAAAAAGGGGGGGGGGGAAGAAGTGCTCTCACTGCAGTCCCACGCTGAAAACTAACCTTATGAATAATTTTGCAATGGAGATGTTGCTTCGATGTTTGAGTTTGTGGGCGGAAAGTTTGCTCGGGGAGGAGTTTCGACTGCCAAGAACGGTTCCGTCGTGTTCGGATGAAGGTTTAAACGTAATTTGATGGTTGTTCTGAACGTGCATCAAGCGGTGGCGAATTAAGGGATATTGGATGATCATTGCATTCATATATTTTCATTAATCTATTTAAACACCGATAGAAAGGAGAAATCTGTCCACGATAAACTACCATGTTATGTCACTCGCACAAAAGAAGATAGATAAATAAACAAAAAAACAAACAAACAAACAAACAAAAATCTTCTCTAATATTGCATCTTAACAACGCGATCTAATTTATGAATATATACCACAGCTGATCATCTCGAATATACATTTCCCCTTATGTACCGTCTCATTATCATAGATTATTATCATTCCCTGTACCACTATGGTCGTAGACGTCGCTTTGATACCCGCGCCGTTGTGGATGTCAGGGCGCTCGCGTCTTCGTGGTTGTACATTGCGCAGAAAATGGCTCTGCGGTTTGGAGGCCTTAGATGAATGGCTGCCGAAGACCCGGGTGTCTTGCGTGCCATCTCTACGTCGCGAGTCGCTGTCTATTGGTTCCGTTACCGTGGACGTGATTTTTCCACGGCCGTGTCATTATTTTGATTTTTTTTTTTTTTAAGGGAAGGGTTCTTTCTGGGTTTTATTTTTCGGAATCGATGTGTTTTTGAGTGTTTTTTTTCTGCATTATTGATGGGAAGGGGGTGAGAGGGGAGGGGGTGAGAGGGAGGGGGGTAGGGGGTTTCGAAGGTAGGTCATGCCGTTTAGAATTGGATTCGTAGGTTCAGTTTTATCGATTAGGTGAGCTTTCGATCTCTATTTTGTGTACGGATACGTCCCCTTCTTCTTATCTTTCCTTCTTCTACAGCCTCTTCTCCCCTCTCCCTCACTCCCATTTCTCTCACTATCCTCTTCTTTCTCTCAACTCTCCTTTCCTCTTGTCCCTTCTCCTCTCTTCACCCACTCCTACCCCTATCCCTCCCCTCCTCCACTTCACCGTCCCCCTCTTCATCCACTCCCCATCCTCCTACACCTCTCCCTGGCCTCCCCCCCCCCTCTTCGCCCTGCCCCTCCTCCCCCCCTCCCCCCGCCCATGCAACCTGCCAGTCCAAGGGTACACATGACAGATTCCGAAATTAAGCTCACTCGAGTCCCTGCTTGACGTGTCACCATTAGAGTCACCGGCCGAGGCTTTGAGGCCACGAAGAGTAAAGAAAGACCCGCTTGATGAATTTTCTAAGACTGCTAGAGGGACGAGCACAAGAGGATAAGAAAGGAGATGAGAGAGAGAGAGGGGGGGGAGGGGGAAAGAGAGAGAACGAGAGAGAGAGATACAGATAAATATATAGATAGAAAAGGAGAGAGAGAGAATTAGTTAGAGAGAGAGAGAGAAAGAGAGAGAGAGAGAGAGAGACAAAGAGAGAAAGAGAGAGAGAGAGAGAGAGAGAGAGAGAGAGAAGAAAAGATGGCTCCACTTGATTTGTAAGAGAAATCAAGCGAGTTTGCAATCTTTGTTCTTTGGACATTTTGCGTTTGCGTGAATAATCGGTTCCATAAAACGAGGCCAAGATTCTGTCTTCGAGTCGGGTGGAATAAACAACTTGAAGAAAAGTGTCTTCAAAGTTATCGCCAAGACGTACGAGTGAATTTCTCTTTTTTTTTTTTTTTTTTTTTTTTTTTTTTTTTTTTTTTTTTTTTTTTTTTTTTTTTTTTTATCTTGGGTGGAAATGGATTAAGGACGAGGGAGGGAGGAAGAATGTGTGTGGGAGTGTGTCAGTGCGGGTGGGTGTGAACGGACAGGAGAAGAGGAAGAGAGAGAAAGAGAGAGAGGGGGGGGGGGGAGACAGAGGGAGGGGGGAGAGAGAGAGAGAGAGAAAGAGAGAGAGAGAGAGAGAGAGAGAGAGAGAGAGAGAGAGAGAGAGAGAGAGAGAGAGAGAGAGAGAGAGAGAGAGAGAGAGAGAGAGAGAAAGAGACAAAGAGAAACAAACTTCAGAAACACAAACAAACAAGCATAAAAAGAAGAAAAAACAGATACAAAAAACAACAACACTAGGATTGAGAGAAAAAAAATACACAGAACGACCGATATCACAAACAAAAAACAAAAACGAAACAAACAAAGGCACGACAGGACAAAACAAAACAAAACAAGATACAAAATGCAAACATACTCCGAATAAACAAAGCAACCGAATAAACAGAATGAAAAAAAAGCAAGACAAGGAAAGATTCTTTATTAGCAAGAGAGAAGTCCAAGGCTTGACGTGGAGATCCCAGGAGGAAGGATAAATAACACCTGTACACCTGCAAGGCCACTTTATGAGGCTGTATACCGGAACATGTGCTTTACGAGCGTTTACGCCGAATTGCATAGTATATGTATATATATATATATATATATATATATATATATATATATATATATATATATATATATATATATATATATATATATACTTATATATATACATATGCGAGAGTGAGTGACGAAGGTTTGCCTTAAAATAATCGCATAATTTATGGTTTTACTCACTTGAGATGTGTTCGTGGGCAGAGTCGAGGGTTTATGGGCCATTCGCTCAATTCAGCTATCTTCTTCCTCGTCTACTACTTTCTTCTTCTTGGGCTTTCTTCTTCTTCTTCTTCTTCTCCTCCTTCTCAACTTCTGCTTCTTCTGTTTGTTCTCTTCTTCTACATCATCTTTCTTCTTTTCCTCTTTCGTCTTCTTCTTTTTCATCTTCATCCTTTACTTCTCCTTCTTCGTCTTCTTCTTCTTCTTCTATCTTTCCTTCATCCTCTACTTCTCCTCCTCCTCCTCCTTTCTCCCCTGCTTCTTCTCTTCGTTCTCTCGACTCCTCTCTCCTCGTCTTAAAATCCTCACCCAGAGCGGTTGTAGAGAATTCCCATCCACGTTTTATCTAAGTCAGGAAAAGAAACGGAATCACAATAAACGGTCATGGTGAATGTATATAAGAACAGACTTTCGCAGAGCATGGTGTCCGACGTCTTAAGAATGACTTCCTTGTCTTGGCGGGACGTCTTATGCCTGAGGCTGAAGTCGTGCGTGGTGTCAGATGATGAAGTGGCCTATAATGCTTTCATTCGATGTCGGTGACAGTCGGAGGGTTTGCTTTTATTTGTGCACATTGACACGAATGTACACATATAGATGCATGTGCGCACACGGTTTCTCTGTTTGTTTGTGAGTCTCTGTCTTTCTTTCTTTCTTTCTTTCTTTCTTCCTCTCTCTCTCTTTCTTTCTTTCTTTCTTTCTTTCTCTCTCTCTTTCTTTCTCTCTCTCTCTCTCACTCTTTCTTTCTCTCTCTCTCTCTCTCTCTTTCACTCTCTCTCTCTCTCTCTCTCTCTCTCTCTCTCTCTCTCTCTCTCTCTCTCTCTCTCTCTCTCTCTCTTTCTCTCTCTCTCTCTCTCTCTTTCTCTCTCTCTCTCTCTCGCTCTCTCTCTCTCTCTCTCTCTCTCTCTCTCTCTACCTCTCTCCACTCATAACACGATATCGTATCCTCCTCACAGAATACTAAACCACAAGCGGGCATGACACTTTTTCCAGACGCACAGAAGCACGGAGCGCTTCATAACATAATTAGTAATTCACCAAGATGAAGCAACGACTGTTTGCCTTAAAAAGAAAGAAATTAATAGCCGCCAACTCATTAAAAACAAAAAGCGGTAAAAGTTGCCAACGAGTCATTAATTCTCAAAGGTGCATACCATTCGCTCTAATCAAAAGCTAAACAGCGATGCTCTTGAAGACTCACACCCTAATGATAAAGATGATTATGATGAATTAAGTCTCCTCTGGATTCATTACTAGGTTACTGATGAACAGCGTTTGTCTGTTTGTTATGTGAGGGATGTTGTCTCCGTGAAGCGTTTTCCTTCTTTTCTTCTCTTTCTTATTTCTTTTTCTTCTTCTTTTTTTACTTTTTGGTGTTTTGGGAATTGCTTGTTTGTTTGTGGTCATCATTTATCATGAGAGAGTAGTTGATTTATTTTCCATATCAGTATTATTAACTGCTGTCAGCGTAATGTTTTCATCACCAAGACTATCATATCATACGCCATTAATCACCAGGGCTTCCACATCAACGCTTTCGCTGTCTTTATCTCTCTTTCGCTTCCGTCTCTGACGCTCTCTCGCTCTTTCTCTTTTCGTTTCGCTTTCTTTCTGTCTTTCTATTTCTTTGACTCTCTTCCTCTCTTTCGTTTCTCTTTCTTCCTTTCTTTCTCTCTCCTCTCTCTCTTTCTCTTTCTCTCATTATCTCTCTCTCTCTCTCTCTCTCTCTCTCTCTCTCTCTCTCTCTCTTTCTCTCTCTCTCTCTCTCTCTTTCTCTCTCTCTCTCTCTGTCTCTGACAATTTATATTTCTGACTATTTCCATCCATCTATCTATCTATCTATCTCCTCTCTCTCTCTCTCTCTCATTCTCTCTCTCTCTCTCTCCCATTCTCTCTCTCTCTCTGTCTGTCTCTCTCTCTGTCTCTCTCTTTCTCTTTCTCTCCTACCCTCCATCGCCCTCTCTCTCATTAGCATCCCCAGGATCTCCGTCCCTTTCCAATATACCGCCGCTGCCTCCCGTCCCCAATTAGCAAAGCCCCTCTCCCGCCAATACTAAAAACTCCCCCTTTCCACCCCTGTTAGTTCGGACGGGCCGTATGTCCCACAACTCTACTGCGTCCCTTTTGCCTTTTAAACGGACACCCTTGGAGCTTGCGAACTGTACCTGGTAACCCTTTCTCTTTAGGGGAGAAGAAAAATAAAACTTTTTTTTTTTTTTCTTTCTATCTTTTTTTTTTTTCTTTGTCTTTCTTTTTTTTTCAAACTAATATTGCTGATACCTGATCAAGGTTCCGCCCGCGCTTAAAAAAAAAAACAAAAAAAACAACAGCAATTCAAGATCGTTCTGGCAATGCCACCAAATCCTCTACAACAGCACTGTGTGATCCTCCAGACCAACACCACACGCGCACACACACACGCCGCACTCACACACCACACACGCTCTCGAGCCTTCCTTCCCCTCTTTGTACAACTGGTCACTCGTTCACTATTACCGACTCCTCTTCTCGCCAGCTCCACTGTACTGATATTATACCTTATACCCTCATTGATTCAACGCCTTTAGTTCATTGTCTTTAAGGGATATTCTTGTTTTTATGGTGGAGTCTTAGCATGTCTTCAAGTGCTAGCATTCAGCCTCTTTTCAACCGACGTCGCAACTAGCTAAAAGGTCTTCTACGCTGTCATTCTCCGTACCACCATTATCAGAACACCCCAACACCATCAGGTCCTTCCCACACCATCATCACCATCTCCCCTCACCCTTTTGCCCCTGACCCTCCCTCTCTCACCCTACCCTCCCCCTCCCCCAACCCCCCCCCCACCCCCTCCCACCCCCACCTTCGCACACACACCTTGTTCTCCCAGTCTTCCCGTAGCAGATCCTCACGAACAGCCGCTATAGCTCCTCCGAAAGTCACAGTTATGGCTCTTCCTCGAGACACGTTGATGCGAAAACCACACGCTCTGTCATGCAATATTGTTCATCAGCCTCACTAGTGTGCCTTGTTCTACGCGTGTGTGTGTCCTTGCATGTTTCCAGTTGCGTTTGCGATCCCTTCCCCTAAGAGATAGGTATATTGTTCCACGTCTATGACTTTGCTTTCACTCTGCGTCTTGACAATGGCTTGTTTTTTTCGGGTTTTATACTTGATATGGAATTATGTGTTGCCATTTATGATCGTCGATACCATTTCGTATCAGTATCTTTCTGTATTTGGTATTACAAGTCTATATAGGTACATATACTCTTGATTTGCTGTGTCTTTGTCTAACTTACGTCTTCCTGATATCCGCCTGTTGTTGATAAGTGGCCCTTTTTTAACTCTATCCAATATTTATTCTTCCTATTTCTTGTTTATTTGTTTGTTTCCGGGGTCCACCTCTTTGTTCCATTTCCACTCTTTTTCAGATTCTTTACGATTCCAGAAATGTCCCAGGATCTTGTGGAAGGCCGTTCGGGGTTTTCACCCTTCTAGGTTCTGTACTTGGCTCGATCCCTTTACTTCAGTTTGTTTCCAATGCGACCATTATTTCCAGCTTTGTTGTCTATTGGTTAAAAAAAATGCTTAGTTTATATTTTTTTTTCGTAAAACGTATTTATTCTTTCTTTTCCCTTTACAGAAAAAAATAGATACTTAAGAACTGAAAAAGAAATTCATTTGTCAGCGATATACATGCCGTAACCTCTAAGAATCCCAAAAGACCCTGCGATTTGCCCCCGTCCCCCCTCCCCCCCACCCCCCTGGAGATCACAGCCAGCCTATTATAATCCACCCTCTAGGTAATCACAATGTTCAAGGTCCTCACCAGGATCACCGTCTGAATAGGTTCCTCCCTCAGCAACACCGACGCTTGCCTAAGAACCTCTGAGACGACCTCCCCCCCCCCCCCCACCCTCCCTCTCTTCTTTCCTTCCCTCCCTCCCTCCCATCCTATCTTCTCGGGAGCTTTCCCTCAGTAATACAGCAGGAGTCCATGATTGTCTCCTAGAACAGCAGCCCCTTTGTCGTCCCGAGTGCTATGTGGCTCGCTGGCAAAACTGTCTTTAAAAATCTCCCACTCTACCATCATCAGGTTTCTCTTTCTCTCTCTCTCTCTCTCTCTCTCTCTCTCTCTCTCTCTCTCTCTCTCTCTCTCTCTCTCTCTCTCTCGCTCTCTCTCTCTCTCTCGTTCGCTCTTCTTCCCCCTTGTAACACTGTCGTCCTCACTGGCACCTTCCCCCTTTCACCATCATTACCAGTTCCCCTTTCAGTACCTCTGACCTCGAGATCAATACCACGTCTTCCTTCTGCAACACGGAGATAACCGCCCTCAGTGTCATTACGGACTAATCCATAGTTCCCCCGAGCATGGACCGGAGAGGATGGCGGAGATCTTTGTCAAAACGTATGCTTTTCTTGCCTTGATAGCATGGTTTCCTGCCTTATCAAACACTTTAATTCTCTTGTTATTCTAAGCCCTATATATAAAGTAGAGATACACCCACTCACACATGTATATAGTTTCATACATACATATAAATATATTTATATATATATATATATATATATATATATATATATATATATATATGTATATATATACATATATATATGAATATACACATATATATATATATATATACACATAAATATATATATATATATATATGTATGTATATGTATGTATGTATATATATATGTATATGTATATGTATATGTATATATATATATATATATACATATATACATACATATGTATATATATATATATATATATATATATATATATATATATGTATATATATAATATATATATATATATATATATATATATATATATATATATATATATATATATATATATATATATATGTATGTATATATACATGTGTGTGTGCACATTGTTATTCCTGTCCTCTTTCCTTCTCATTCATGCTCATCTTCCTCCATTCTGTCCTTCCACATCCCTTCCTCCTGAACTTGCAGACATTCTTGTTGCTGAACATAAAAAGAGAACTATCCTTCGCCCGGAGCCATTCCGATCCTGTTGCCGCCCTGATTTCCCAACTATCCTGACCCTCCAGCCTCTCACTCTCGCCCTCCTCGAAGCTTCCAAGCCGCCTTTAGCATTCATTCATTCTTACACTCCAAAGAGTCCGATCATGTAGCCGCTCTCGCGATCTATCTCCTGTCTACCTTGATATAGAGCCTAATCCCATCCTCCATTCTATCGTGATTTTCCCTCCTCCTTGATCCTCTTTCACATCCTATCCCATCCTCTTCCTCCTCCTCTTCCTCCTCTTCTTCTTCTTTTCCTCCTCCTCCTCCTCCTCCTCTTCCTCCTCTTCCTCCTCCTTTTCCTCCTCCTCCTCTTCCTCCTCTTCCTCCTCCTCCTCCTCTTCCTCCTCCTCCTCCTCCTCCGTATTCTCTCTCGCCCTTAACCCTGCTAGCAATCCTAACTCTCCAAACTCAGTTTAGTCGACAGCCTTTAGTTACGAGTCGGGGTCCTCCCTTGTGTGTGTTCGCTGCCGCCATGCATGCGCTCGCCGAGTTCTAGATCGTCTCACAAAAGATACTTGGCAACTGTTTCAAACATGTAAGTCATATCCTAGACGATGATCGGAGGATTACACACAAAACGCTTTGATTAAAGAATTAATTAACACGTTCATGCCGGAAGGATGGTGCAGCACGGACTTCACAAATGGAGGAATCTTTCTCTCTTTCCCTTCGGCTAAAAGTGCTATTGATTCGTAGATTCTCCATGTAAAGGAACCCTCCTCCCTCGCTCAATAATCTATTGTGTCTTCTCTCAGAATGGCCACCGGAGTCCTACCTCGATATAGCTACTATTTATTTGCCATAGGCCTATTTTCCGTCCAATAGACCATGTGGACGTTCATAAAGGTGCCTAACTTTTTCGGACTCCATTCCCGGCCGTATCTCCCTCGGGTGAAGCAACGCGGTTCCCTTTAACGGAACAACCAGTGCCTCCTTCGGCATAGGATACAGCCTATCGCCCCGCTGTGCCGTCTGCTTTAAGTTTCTAAGTTCCTATCACACTCTTAAGTGTATCCAGATTCCCCTCGAACTCGAGCGGACGCGTAGCCGTTCAGAAGATCCGAAGTGTCACACCGCGACGGCGCTCAGGTGGTAAATCATTTCGTATAGTAACGAGGATAAGGCCGACCTTCTTTGGGCAGCCTCACTCGCTCGAGGTTTAGCCTTGTTTACGAGCAGGGAATTAGAGGCCCCAACAAACAACGTGGGCCCCACCCTTGACATATTCTATTTTCTCGAGAGACACTTGGGAGAGACTGACAATTCATATTACCGTTTATTTTCCTGACATTAACGATTGCAAGGAAGGCCTTTATTCCCTCGATGTATACAGCGCTATTTTACGACATTGTATCTTGTATAATAACATATATAGAATCAGGAATTGCACGCTGTGTGATGGTAACACTAAATTCCTGCCTCTCCAATTGTACTGGCGAAGAATAGGGAATTTTGCAGGAACTCCGGACTAAACAGGGCAGCTCGATTTATG
>BOPN01000103.1:37500-42500 GCA_017312705.2 Penaeus japonicus
CAGAGAAGATAGAGAGAGTAGGGGACGGAGCGAGTGCGGGGGGGGGGGGGGGGGGATGTAGAAATAAGATAGGAAGACACAAACAGAGTGACAGATAAATAGAGACAAAGGAAGGAGAGGTGAAGGGAGAGTGAAAGAGGAGGGAGAGGAAAGAGAAATAGAAAGATAGATAGAGAGAGAGAGAGGGAGAGAGAGAGATAGATAGAGCGAGAGAGAGAGAGAGAGAGAGAGAGAGAGAGAGAGAGAGAGAGCGAAAGAGATGTTACGACCTTAAGTACAGTCACAGAAAATGGCGCAGGTATTGAGAACATCAACTAGTCCTTAATGAGTCTTCGCCATGTTCTTTATTTCTGTATTTTCTTCTCTGGAGGAAGAGGCGAGATGTTTTCTAAAGCGATTTTTGGATACCCAGAATATCTTCTTTTTTTTCTTTACTTTTGTTCAGTGTGTTTTTTTCCTCCGGTCATGTTCTCACGGCCGATCATATAAGAGAAAATACAGATACGATATTACTTCTTTTCGCAAACATTAGACAAAGGACATTATTCCTTTACACTAAAATCCTTCCTCTTATAATATCCACCCTCACCTTTTCCACAGGAACGTTCGCTTTTGTCGTTTTTCTTCTTTTTTTTTCCCCTTCTTTTTCTCTTTTTTTTGAATTCCAATTTAATGTCAGAACACGGGAGAATAAAGTTAATGGACCGCACAACCATTTTTGAGCAATATCAGCTTTCTTGCCACCAAATAGCACCGGTGAGTATTTGAATTACTGATATGTGTCACTCTAATAACTCCAAGATCTTCTGAGGCGGAACGAAATAGTGGAAACACGAGTGAAATATCTTATCTTGGCTGAAGCCTTCAACTTTTTTTTCCCCTTCTTTAAAACAAGGTCCAAGTTAAGTAAGCGTTATCAAGGGTATATATTTCATTAATAAGTAAATTGCCCAGAACAATAGAACCGGCAGTGGTAGCAGCGGGGCGCCGGTTGGTTACACAATATCGGGTGATTGTTTGTATCCATGGCAACCAGAAGATGCGGTGGAACTCGCGTCCGCCGAACAATTCATGCTTTCGCCTCCATTTTAATACACTTTTTTCCAATTTCTCCATATTGGTCGCTCCCCGGGGATTAATTTACACCAGCTCAAATTTTAATAAGGAATTTCCTTGATGGCCGAGGGGAGGGGGTGGGGGGCAGGGAGGGTGGGAGAGAGGAGAGTGAGTGTGGGGGAATGAAAGAGGCCATTAAAGCTTGCATATTAGATTATTTGAGTTCTCTTTGTCTTTTACGAGTGTAGAAACTTTGGTGGTATTCTTGGCCCTCTTTCTTTTTTCTTCTTCTGCTTTTTCCATTTTCCCCTTTATTCTCTTCTATTATTCCCGAATGCGTTCATAGGAAGGCCATTGTATTCCCAAATTTGTGGAATACTTGTTTCAGATGATTATAACCAATACCCCCATTGTGCAAGGGATCAACCCCTCCCCTTACCTACCTTCCCCACCCCCACTACCCTGCCCCCTACCCCCTTTTTCAACCCCACCCCCACCCCAATACCCTCCCTCCCTCCCACCCCAACCCTCCCTTTCCCACCGCCGAAAATACTTCCAGGAAATAAAAATAGATTAAAACCGGAGAACAAAAGTGTGCAGAGTGCGAGTGTGTGTGAGTCTGCCCTCATCGACGCAAGGGCCTCTCTCTGCTCCGCGCACGATCCCCAGGGGAACAAGTTCTTTTCTAAATCGCTATTATAATTGTTTTCTCTTCCCGCGTCTGGTCCCTCTCCCCCTCCCCTCCCCCTCCCCCTACCCTTCAACCTCCCGAAGGTTCCTTGCTCCTTTTCCCTCCCCCCTTTACTCTTGCCCCCTTCCTTTTACCCCCTTCCCTTTGTCTTCCACTTTCCTCCTCCTCTTGTCCCTCTCCTCTTCCTCCCTTCCCCTTCATCTTCCCCCTTCTCCTTGGCTTTACTCCTTCACCTTCCCCTTTATCCATATCGCTATGCCCAACCCCTTCCCCCTTTTTTCTCCCTTATTCCTCTTCTTGCTCGAGCCGAGTTTTTTCCCTGTGTAAATTATTGTCCCCATGATTTTTTCCCCTAAGAATTGCTCCCGTTTTTTAAGAGGTGTACGTTTGTGTTTTTGTTTTTCTCCTTTTTTACCTTTTTTTGTTGAGGGGGGGGGTTAGGGGGTAGGGTTGGGTGGAGCAAAGCTTTCACTGGGAATTAAAGGTCGAAGGTTATATTCACTTGTTTGTGCCCCCCAAAAAGACCCTATATATATAAGGGTGAAAGGAAAGAGTGGGACGAGAAGGAAGGGAGAGGGGGGAGAAAGCGGAGGGGGGAAGGAAAGAGGGGAAAAGGTAGAGGAAGAGGAAGGGGGGTTGTTGAAGCGACGACGAGACAGGGGAGGGGGGGGTTGAAATTTAGTGCACTGAACCTCCAGCTCCCTTAGAGTTGCAACTTCAAATATAATCCACTTTGGAAAATAATTGATAAGATTTACTCAAGCCTTTACTGCACTTCCTTAACTCGACTGAAGTTTGGAATGTTTATTTAGTTAGTAAATGTGAACTGCGAAAATCCTGCTTATTGGACAGAAACGGCCTCGTGATTCTTGGTTAAGTGCGCTCACTGCCATTCCCGACCTTATGGGAGAGGGCCATAAAGACGGTTGTTATTTGTC
Organism: Penaeus japonicus; assembly: GCA_017312705.2. NCBI lineage: Eukaryota > Metazoa > Arthropoda > Malacostraca > Decapoda > Penaeidae > Penaeus > Penaeus japonicus. The sequence continues at coordinate 40,186 of BOPN01000103.1, forward strand.
GCGGGGCTTTACAAATGTACATCCTGACTTGATACAAAGATGTGTGATAATTGTGCCACAGGGGACGTTGTTTGGGGCGGAGTGACACAAGCCGCTTAGAAAGGGAAAAAAGGTGAAGGAAAAATAAAGAAAGCCTGGGAGTTATCGTCTCTCGTGCGGAAGTGCGGCGTTTGGATCTTCAGAGGTACAGTTATGGGGCTGAAAGCCGAATCAACCCTTCCACTGATGTGCTATAAGGGCGAGTGTCGGTATTAATGCGCGCATTCAACTTGATAAATCTCTTTATTATGAGCCGTTCGAAGGGAAGAAAAATCAATCCGGCGGTGTTCTATTCCCTCCCGTAGCATTTGGAAGCCAAATGTGTTTCGGTGCGTGCCCTTCAAGCGACCTCGCGGGTGTTATATAGACGATTCGCCGTGAATGTCTTGGGCTTACTTCCCCTCCGAACGTATTTCTTTCGAATGCATGTCATAAAAAGCGAAACAAATGATATCTTCATTTAGCACAACAGACAAAGCCTTGCAAGTAAGCCGGCGCTGCTACAGAGGATCATAAAGGGATGTGTAGGATCAGAATCCCAAACAATAGACGAGGAGGTACAGAGAGAGGATCTGATTCTGAACCGTATCACCGGCAGCCCATCATCGTAGACTTTAGCTCCGCCGGCAGAACAGAGAACAGTTCTTGATTGCACACCTGTCTGCGTGATGGGGGAGAACGAGTCACGGACGGGGAACCTTTTCTTCCAGCTCGTTCCATAGTGTTAACAACGTGGCGGCACCGCCTCCTTATTTCACCTCTAACACAAAGCCGAGTTGTTTCTAATCCCCGGTCAACCTCGCCGCTGCAGTTATAAAGTCAAGAAAAAAAATACCCACCTCAAGGGATATTAAACCCCCACCCGAAAGAAAGCAGAAACGACAGCCGATGAACGAGCGGCCATACGCCAGTGAAAATGCTTCTGACCTTTTAGGAAAAGCTTTGCCTTTTTATTCTCCTTCTGATAGCACTAGGCATCGTTTCTCACAAGACCGCTCGTAATAGGCGCCTCCGGAACCCAAAAACCCACAACTTAGGAGAGCAAGTCCGTGGATTTTTGGCGTTCATACGTGAAATAAGAGGCCGTGGTTTTAACTGGGACTTGTCCGATTGTTACCCGGTCTGACTCGAGGCAAAGTTGCCGAAGCCAATGCGGAGTTTCGAAGGAACATGGCAAGGAGGACAGGCGGAGGAAGGGGGAGATAGAGAAACGGCGAAAATAACGGCCTGATGGTAATATCGAAGAAGGAATGGATTTGTTCATTATATCGCATTTATTTACTTTTTGTGTTCGGCATTTTTGTTCAATTTTCTTAAATGCTTTGTTTCTGCTAACGCATAAATTTTACTCTGATTTATGCTTTTGTTGGGCACGTACACTCGCATTCATACACTTGGTTAATAAGCTCATGTCCGCTTTTAGAATATCTTGCAGATGCATAAATGTTCAACACATAATGCCGTCTAACCATGTTGCAAGAAACACAATAATCGGAATACAATAACACATCGTTAAGAAACACACACACAATTCTACGAAACAGCCCCGAAACACAAACAAAGAAATGTTTATAGCATATCGATACATAAAGTATAAAAATCCACACACACACACAATTAAAACAAAGCACAAACAGGCAAAAGCTCGCCTCCGCACATCCTCGAAAACATTCCAAGACAAACGTTAAACAAGCGGCAATAATACACTTTACAGGAAGTAATTAACATACCATCCAATGCTCGGATACACTCAGCCTCTACTACCCCCCCCTCCCCCGCTCCTCCTCTTGCTACCAATCCCAATGAACTACTCCCCCACCCCTCCTCCATCTTCCCAACCCCTATACCCTTACCCACTATTCACCCCCACCCCGACGCTCCCTAGACCCTTCCCCTTTCCCCACTCCTCCCCCTCTCTTCCCTACCCCCACCCCAACACCCAGTATCCCCCTCCCTCGTCCTCCCCCAACACCTCCCAACCCCTCTCCCCCCAAGACCAACGATCGCCCCCCACCTTCCCCCTTCTCAACCCCTCACAACCTCTCTCCCCCCACCTTCCCCCCTCTCAACCCCTCCCAACCCCTCTCCTACGAGTCCTAGCGGCGTCGTAGGATCAACTAAGGCAACGTTACGATGGCAGCTCGTTTTAAGGTCATTTTTGAGGTCATTCATCGCCTGCTTCGCATCCTTCCTCGTCTTCCTTCCGTTCTCGAAGGGAATTTAGGACTCGTCGGGAAGTTCTCCTTAGGAAAGGATAGCAGGCGCGTCCGGGAGTC
>BOPN01000103.1:47500-50000 GCA_017312705.2 Penaeus japonicus
TCTCTCTCTCTCTCTCTCTCTCTCTCTCTCTCTCGTTCAGAGCTACGATCGTATCATAATTTCACTCCCTTCGATATTTCAGGCCACTGATATGCCGTTTTTTTTCATAGGCGGGGCTCTTGCTAGGGCGTTCATAGCGTGTGCTTTGAGAGAGCCACGCGAGTGTTTATGTACGTATACGTGTGAGGAAGAGAGAGGGAGATAAAAGGGGGCCCCCCTCTCTCGTCGAAGCCTGTACGTCCAGGCTCCCCGTTTGCTCCAATCAAACCTTTTTTTTTCTTTTTTTTTTGTGAAAACTTGCTCGGCTCCCATTATTTCCATCGATCATCGCGACATCTCATTTTCAACCATAAAACCAATTCACCTCATTACACCTGCTGGTTTAGCACGCCGACGACCACCGCCACCCCAATCGCCGGCCTCTGGAGCTGTCTGCCTCATTATGCCCCGGTATTGCTTGATCATTCCTAATAATTGCTTGATCAGTGATATGTTTGTCCCTTCGGCATTTATTTGTTGCTTTTTTGTGGGTTGTCTGCAGCTGGTCTCCTTTCTAAAAGACGCTGTCTGCGTTTTATCTTTTGATTTACTAATCAATTTAGCTATCTATTTGAGTATTTATTTGGCTATTTATCCATTTATCTATATGTTTATTCATTCATTTATCTTTTTTTTTTTTTTTGCGATATAGCCGAATCGAGTCGAAAGCTCTCGAAAGTATTCTTGCGCCTTGATCTTAACGAGACAAGAAAATCGAATAGATGCACGAGGGCCTCCTGTGCCCAGAGCCCCTCCCCCCACCTCCCCCCATCCCTCGCCCCACAAAAAGCGGATACGACATTAAGCCCCGGAGAATATCTTACTTGAAATAAACCTCCGAAAACTCCTGGAGCCGAGAGAAAGAAAGAAAGGGAGAGAGGAGAAGAGTTTCACCCTCCTCCCCCACTCCCCACGCCCTCACGCCCCTCCTCCACCCACCCCCCTCTCCTCCCGGGCGCATTTTCTGCTACAGTACAACCCGGCGGTGTATTTTTTCCATACGATATGTCTATATCGCCTACGTGCTCGTCCTTTTTAAACCGGGATTTTGAATGTAACAACAAGAGCTCTTTCCTCTCTCAATTGGCTATTTCCAGGTCACGTTTGCTGGTGAGGTTTGGGAGATACCTGGATTATTCTCGCCCAATTTGGCTAGTTTTTTTTTTTTTTTTTTTTTTTTTTTTTTTGTTTTTTTTTTTTTTTTTTTTTTTTTTTTTTTTTTTTTTTGGGGGGGGGTAGTAGTTAATGTTTTGTTTTTTGTTTTTTTCTTCATATATAAATGGGGATATCTTTACTATTCTGAGGTCATTGCAAAAGGATACGCTAAGGTTATTGCAGCGACGAACACGAACGACGAACTTCTCTGTCTTCCCTTCGTTATTTTCTTTCTCCAGACGAACGATTAACCGCTTTGTTATTCCCGACACAAGAAAAAAAAATGTACGTTGGCGATGTGAAGGCAGGAGTGAAAGATGGAGGGACATATTTTCCACTTATTTCAAGGGATGTTTACCCATTTTTGCGTCTTATCCATTCCGCTCGACTCGTTTGGCTTGTCCAAATATTAACCTTCGTTTCCTTATGCCTATCTTTTCGTTTTCATCTTTCTGTCTTCTTCTCTCTTTCTCTATTTTTCTCTCTATGTCTGTTGTTTTTTCTGTCTCTGTCTCTCTATCTCTATCTCTTTCCCTCTCTCTCTCTCTCTCTCTCTCTCTCTCTCTCTCTCTCTCTCTCTCACTCACTCGCTCTCCCTCGCTCTCCCTCGCTCTCCCACGCTCGCTCTCTCTCTCTATCTCTCTCCTTTTTCTCTCCGAATATCTCGTTATTTCTTACCTTTTCATATCCATTCATTCTCTTTAGTGCCGAATCCCCCTGTCTTTCCCCTCTTCCCCTAAGTTTATAATCATTTCCCCTCTACGCGAGTATATTCGGCCATATTCCTGCCACGTCTGCCCCCTACCCATCTCCCCGCCCTGTTCCCTCCTTCCTTCCTCTCTCTCTCTCTCTCTCTCTCTCTCTCTCTTTCTCTTTCTCTCTCTTCTCTCCTTCTTTCTCTCTCTCTCTCTCTCTCTCTCTCTCTCTCTCACTCACTCTCTCCCTCACTCTCTCATCCCTCTATCTCTCTCTCTCTCTCACTTCCCCCCTCGCCAGCCTCTAAATTCTCCCTGGCTATGTCGTTTCTCCTCTTTCCAAATCCTCTTTTCCCCTATTTCTGCCCTTCCCATATATATTTCTTCCAATTACAAGCCGGATTTACATCTTATCCACCGCCATTTCTCCCCTATTCATATGTTTACACGTATGTCGGGCCGCACAGACATATACATACGTGTGTTTCGTGTGATCGTATGCCATTTTGTTTTCGTGTGCGTGTGTGTGTGTGTGTGTGTGTGTGTGTGTGTGTGTGTGTGTGTGTGTGTGTGTGTGTGTGTTTGGTTGGTTGTTTGTTTGTTTGTGCATG
>BOPN01000103.1:55000-70000 GCA_017312705.2 Penaeus japonicus
TTTTTATTTTGAGATGGGGGAATGGGGTGTGTAGGGGGGGGTGGGGGGAGGCGGGGAGCAGAGAGATGGTAATTATCTTGTAGAGAACTGCTGGTTGTTCGTAATTGGTGCTAAATTCGTTGGTTTTTATAAGCATTAGTTACTTTCGTATTTTAAGATCGGCCACGGTGAGGGAACATCTTGTAGGTAGAACTTATTCCTTAAATGCAAAAGAGACTTCTTTCTTTTTATTTCTTTTTCTCCCTTATTCCCATCCCTATTTTCTCTTTCCCATTCTCCCTCGTCCTTCCTGTTCTCTACCTCCTCCTCTCTCTACCCTTCCCACTTTCCCATTTTCCTTCTCCTCCCTATCCCGCCCACCACCCTCATTCTCCCATCCCCCTCCTCCACCCCACCCTTCCGTTTTCCCATTTTCCTTCTCCTCTCTGCCACCTCCCCATTCTCCCATCCCCCTCCTCCTCCCCGCCCTTCCGTTTTCCCATTTTCCTTCTCCTCTCTACCACCTCCCCATCCCCCTACCATTCTCCCATCCCCCTACCATTCTCCCATCCCTTCTCCACCTCCTCCTCCCTCCCATCCCCCTCCTTCCCCCATTCTCCCCTTCTGCTCCTCGCGCCTCCGCCATTGACCAGGCAGGCCGCTCCATGTGCCCCGCCTCCCTCCGCTTTGTTCAGGATACGTGGCTCTTCGCTTCCCGTTCGGTGATCTTCGAATCCCTTTATAAATTCGACGTTATCCGATTAGCATAGAGTAAGTCGTCGGTCGAAGCTAACTGGTTGACTGGTTGGTCTTTGGGGGAAGATAAGAACCACTGGAGGATATCTTGTCTAGTAGGATAAGAACTCGCCCCCCCCCCCACCACCCTCCTCCTGCCACTCTACCACCTCCCCCCCACGTTTACGCATTGTCTGTCTGAATGCGCACACGAGCCAGGTGTTTTCTTCTCGAGTTCTATATTCATTTTTTTTTATTGTCTATCTTTCTATCTCTCTATGTATACATCTATTTATTTGTATATTTATATCTCTCTATCTATTTATCTATCTACGTATCTATCTATCCATCTAGTTATCCTTCTATCGGTCTATCTATCTATTTATCTATCTACCTGTTTCTCTCTCTCTCTCTCTCTATCTATCTATCTATCTATCTATCTATCTATCTATCTCTATATATACACACATATATACATACATACATACATATATATATATATATATATATATATATATATATATATATATATATATATGTATATATGTACATTTATCAATATATGCATATATATATATATGTTTATACGCATATTACAGTTTCGCCATTCATTTCACCGTGTGTGCTTTCTTGTTCTGTTTTTAGCCCATCTATCACATCCCCGACACTCATATCCGAAAACCGACATATTCCCAGAAGACCGCCCGTGCAAAGCTAGAGTCCTACACGTAAGATTGAGTCCTAACACGCCCTAAGAAAGTCCTACCCGACGTCTCCATTCTGCCCCTCTGACTTACAAGCGACAGGAGGCCCCGCCATATCCCTATTTCAAGGCGAAAGGGAGAGAATCCCGTAAGACGTAATGTTACCTTCTGAGCACGTGTGTAATGGGAATGTATGGTTGGACCTTCTGAGCAGAATAGTACCGCTTTGGACGCTCTTGATGGAGTGCCGGGCGTCCTTGCCAGTGCCTACATACTGAGGAGAGCTGTTGCCGTTTATTCTCGTGCCAAAGAACCGAGGAATATACGGTAATATCTCCACCTATCCAATGTTTCTCTATTTTCCTCTTATTTTTTTTCTTCTTCTTCTTCTTCGTGTTCTTCTTCTCCTACCCACTCTGCCTGTCTATTTCTATGTCTGACTGTGTGTCTGTCTCTGTCTCTCTTAACATTTTATCATGGCTTGTGTCACCCTATCAGCTATTTAATGATAATGATGATGATCGTAATGTTAATAATGATGATAATAATAATAGGTATAACAATAATAATAATGATGATAACAATAATGGTATCAATAGTAACAATGATAATGATAATAATAATAACGATAATGATAAGAGTAATAATAATAGTAATGATAATAATAATAATAATAATAATAACAGTTACGATTATAATATTGACAATAACAATAAAATTAATGATGATATGATATCAATGATAGCAACAACAAAAAATAACGACAACATCAATAATAATGTTAGTAAAAATAATGATAACAACTATAAAAAGAGAGAGAGAGAAAAAAAGATACATCCCCAAATCCTACAAAATATTCCAACCTCGATAGGAATGAAACGAGTGTAACGTTTGAGTCGTTACAATCATGTGACAGGCGGCCCTTTGCGAGTACGTAATGGACACCAAGGTAGCCACGCCTCTCGCCCGAGGTTTGTTTGCCAAGCTGTGAGGGAAGAGTTAAAGGGTTAAAAGGATCATTAGAAATCAACGAGCCCTCATCACTGCTGAGAGAGAGAGTGGCTGTATGCCGTCAGTGTGATCTTGTGTCTCCCCTTCCTCTTCTTCTTTCTTTTTCGTTCTTCCTTCTCTTCTCCTTTCTCCTCTTCTAACTACTATTCTTCCTCCTTTTTTTTCCTTATCTTCCTATCCCTCTTTCTCTCTCATTTCACTTCCTTCTCACTCTTCTTCTCCCCTTCCGCTTTTATTTCTTCTCCCCTTCCTTTTTTCTCTTCCTTCTCCCTTCCCTCTCCCTCTCTCTTCCTTCTTCCGTCCCTCCACACCATTTTCTCCTTTTCCCCTTCCTTCCTCTCCCAAGCTCTTCCTCTTCCCTTTTTCCCCTTCTGTACCGTCTCTCTCTTCCCCCTATATTTGTATTTTTTTGTTTTCCTCATATCTTTTTCTTTTGATTTCTACGTTTTTTTTTCTCTCTCTCTATCTCTTTTTTTAACTTTTATCTTTTTCTTTTGACTATTTTTTGAGTTTCTATCCGCGGCTGTAAGAGTGCTATACCAATGGTTGGGAAATTTCTCATAAAAACATTTTTTTTTTTTTTTATCAATTTTAGTTTCTGTATCTTTTTTTACCGATAAGTAACTTGTGTGAAAAAAACGTAATTTTTTCCCCACTAATGTTTTGAAAGTGTGCGTAAAAGAAGAGGGAGGGGGGAGGGGAAGTGGGAGATGGAGGGGGAGGGGGAGGGGGGAGGTTAGAGAGGATTAAAACCTTCTCTCTTTTAGCTGTGTTTTTTCGGCTTAAGGTTTAGGCTTAAGGTACAGACGTAGACACATCAAATCCGTTAGTTAAATGTTCAAGAAATTAGTCATCACTACCGGAAATTCCTTTCTCTCTTCTCTCTCATTCTCTCTGTCTCTCTCTCTATCTCTATCTCTATCTATCTATCTATCTCTCTCTCTCTGTTTCTCTCTCCTTCTCTCTCTCTCTCTCTTTCGCTCTCTCTCCTTCTCTCTCTCTCTCTCTCTTTATCTCTCTTTATCTCTCTCTCTCTCTCTCTCTCTCTCTCATTCTCTCTCCTTACAACTACACTCGAATCGTCTGATCTAGGCATCTCTTTTTCTCCCTGCATTGATAAGAAAACCCGGGTGGAGAAAGAGGGGGTAAGGAGGAGGAAGAGGGGAAGGGGGAGAAGGAGGAAGAGAAGAAGGGGGCAGAGGAGGGGGAGGGGAAGATAGGAAAGGAGGGGGAGGGAAAGGGGGCAGAGGGGGGGAGGGGAAGATAGGAGAGGAGGGGGAGGGGAAGATAGGAGAATGGGGATGCCATTGATGATCGAGATATCCCATAAGCGCCGATCTGCATGTCGGCCCAGTACTTAGCTCATATAAAAATGGACTTATTTAGAGTGATCGGCGCCTCTAATTAAGACCCCTGATCGCTCGTAGTACATTTGGAAGTCTGTCATTAACCTCCCCGTTTTTTTTGTTTTTTTTTTGTTTTTTTTCGAAACTCACTCACATGATAAGTTCGAGACCTTTCGAACGATGCTCGAGCCAGTTCGAATTGGTCTTGCTGTTCCCTCTTGGTCGGATCTCTCCCTCTTGCTTTTATCTCCCTCGGGATACCGCGCCCATCAAGGGAACCAGGAGGGATAATTATATATATAGGGATACGATACAGAGACCCCCTCCCTCCTTCCCTCCCTCATACCCTTCTCCCTCTCTCGGAAAGGTCGACGACCCAGTAGCAGTGGGGGTTGGTTGGAGGGGGGGGGGGGAGGTGAGGGAGAAACTTGCTTCGTCTTCTCAAGAGAATTAAAAAGAAGCAATGATTTTGACTTTGAGGATGTCTATGATGTAGGGATAGACAAATAGTAATAAAATATAGATGTAGTGTATGAGTAGGTAGATGAATAGACAGATGGATCATGTAGTGTATTTTCACTCTTGAAAATTGTATTTTTTCATTGATATTTACCCCTTCTCTATTTCTGTATTTTCTTCGTTCCTTTCGGCTCACTGACACTTTTTTACGACAATATATATTTTGCTGGGAAACCTCGTGAAGTTGCAGACTTAAGGAAAAAAATATATAAACTCCTTTCTTCCTTAGTAAACTTTCTCTTTCTTAATATGGCAACAACTTTTGGTGTAATTATTTTCATCTTTTTTTTTTTTTTTTTTTTTTTTTTTTACCCTCCCCTTCTCTTTCCCTTTCTTATTAATCGTAAAACTTTTTTCATGTATACTATACATATCCCTTCCATGACTAAGACAACAGCAAAAGAAATCAATGTTATTTTTTTCCTTTCCGTTCTCTTCCTGTTTTAGTGGAGATAAAGTTATTACGGTCCTGTTGTTTGTACCTGACAAGCATCCGACTACAAGTAACCTTTTCCCATGTAATAATGTTACTTATACGGCCTTCTATATTCTTAATCCTTTTGTGGCCTTGTATTTTTCCGGACTTTTTTAATTTCGGGGTAAATGGGGTGTTTGGTTGTTCGAGTGGGTATTTATGGCTTTATTTGTGTGGGTGTGTATTTGACTTTGTGAGGAGGAGGGGGGGGGAGGGGGGAGGGAGATGTGGTATGGTTTTATGCTGGGTATTTCAGTGTGTGTGTGTGTGTGTGTGTGTGTATGTGTTTTTTTCTTCTTCTTCTTCTTTTTTTTTTTTTTTGGGGGGGGGGATTTCTGTGTGAGTTCGTATTTCAATTTGTATATACATTGTATGCTTAAGTACTTGTGCCGTAAGTGTTTGCATTTACGACACTAGCTACTTTCTTCTCCCTCCTTCCCCCTTCCTTCCTTCCTTCCTTCCTTCCTTCTCTCTCTCTCTCTTGCTCTCTTTCTCTCTCCCCCCCTCTCTCTCTCTCTCTCTTTCTTTCCTTCCCTCCCTTCGTCCCCCCCCTCTTTTTCTCTCCCCCTCTCTCCCTCCCTCCCTCCTTCTCTCTCCCTCCTTTTCTCTCTCTTGACTGTGTGGTTTTGCAACTTTGCAATCACGATCCATCCCCATTTTTTCCACCTCCTCCCTTTCTTCTTCCTCATGGCTTCTCCTTATGGGATAATTTGTCTTTGCTTTTAGTGAAACCCAAGGCTCTGCTTCTGACAGTTCGCTCTCCATTCGCTGGGCTCATTCTCTCTCTTGTTAATTACGGAGGTAGTTATCATCCGCTGCATGTTGATGACTCGTTCAAGGAATTTCGGCCCTTTGGTGTTTGGGCCTCCGTTGCGCTTCCTTTTCTTTCGAGGGGAATTTCGTATCAATATTCATGAGATTTTCTTTTTTTCTTCTTTTTTTTTTTTTTACGGTGAATTTTTTTTTTTTTTTTTTTTTTTTTTTTTTTTTTTTTTTTTGGGGGGGGGATGTGGGATGTTGGATGGTGTCACTTCTCCTTCGTGGTTGGGGGAGGGAGGGAGGGAGGGAGTTTGAGGGGAGTGGGGAGTGTGTGGGAGGGTGGGAGGATGGGGAGGGGGGGTTGAGTGGGTGTTAAAATCTTGGGAATTATTGTTACGGGAAAATCCGTATGAATTTTGGGTGTTCTTTTATGATCATAATTATTATCAATCATTGTATCATACTTATTATTGTTACCATTATTATTACCATTGTTTTTACCGTTATCATTATCATTATCCTTATCATTGTTATCATAATAATCATCGGCATTGTTGTTATGATTATTATCATTATCATTATTATAATCATTATAATAATTTTCATCGTCAATTTAACCATGACCCACAAGAAACACAATCACATACTGACATCAGTGTAAATCAAAATAAGAAAAATATATCAAGAAGGGCCAAAAAAAAAATAATAATAATAAAAATAAAAATAAATAATAATGATAAATAAATAGATAAAATAAAACTTACTATAGTTTACCATAAAAGAAAAAGAGAGAAAAAAACTAAAAAATCCGAGCTGCACGTGAGATGATGCAGCATCGAAGCCTCGAAGCCCCATTGAACTGAAGCGAAACCTCGGCCCCTGCGAGAATTAATTCTGACGAGGTGGGCTACAGGTTCCTGTAACAAATTGTGGCTAATTGATGGGAAAGTGTTTGATGAATGATTCAATCTATTTCGGAAAGGTTTAGTGTCCATTTTGTTCTCCCCTCACCTCCCCTCACCTCCCCTCTCCCTCCTTCCATCCTCCCTCCTCCTCTCCCCTCCTTCTCCGTCCTCCCTCATCCCTCGTTTTTTTTTTTTTTTTTTTTTTTTTCGTTTTTTTTTTTTTATTCGCGACGTGGAAGCATCCAAGGCAAACATTTGTCCCTTGTTTGCCTCCGACCCCCAATAAATAGACGAATAAATTAATAGAAAAATATGTAAATAAATAAATGGAGAAATAGATATTCAGATATATAGATGAATGAATAAATCAATAGACAGCTAGATCGATAGATGAAGAAATTGATAGACAGATAAATAAATCAATGAATAAATAATAAAATAGATAGACAAAAAATAAAAGAATTGGTGAATAGATAGATTGATAAATAAACAAATAGATAGAACAAATAAATAAATAGAAGAATAAGTGAACAAACAAATTATAAAAAAAGCATTAACAATCAAAATACATTAATTAGACCACACGAATCGACATAAACAAAAACAAAAAAACAAAAATCCATACAGGTATACGTCCGGCAGATGCTCCATTACCTCGCTTTCCCGTTGACGATCCACCCATTATCGCCGGCATTATAATGATTGCCGAACAGCCCACGCAAAGGTACACATTCGCTATGATGGCTCTATGATTAGCCATTAACGCCAAGCTTTTGCGGTGTATCGTAAAGCTTGAATTCCCGATAATTATGCATACGTTGGCTATTGGAACGCGCTGAAACTTTGATTTAGTGTCTATACGGATATTCTCATTTGCATAGAGGAGTTTGCGTGTTTGTGTGTGTGAAGGGGGGGGGGGGTGTTGGGCTGTGTGTTGTGTGTGTGTATGTTTGTTGCGGATGGGGGTTGTTATGTGTGTGTATGTTGAAAGTGTGTGAACGTATGTGTATAAGTCTACGGCGGTTTAGTTTTGTTTTCCCCATATTTGTAGGTATACACTAAAACAAAAAATCTCTCCGAATTCTTTTAATTTCGAAAGAACACTGTCACACACAGGCGCTTGCACAGGAAAGCATATTAGACGAGTGTGCTTGTGACTCCTGCTTTCCATTTCTCCTCTGGTTTATGGACACGTAAATGCAAAAAGCAAAATACATTGAAAAATCTGAAGAAAATGCCAATTGGAAAACTCACAGTCAGTCGCCAACGAATGGTTTGAGACAGTGGGGAAACGGAGGGGAAGGGGGGAGGGGAAAAGGGGAGGGGAAAGGAGTATGAGAACCATGAGGAGAGAAGGGAAGGAAGAGAGAGGAAGCAAGAGGAAGAGAGAGAGAGAGGAGGTGGAGGAGGGAGGAGAGGGGGGGAAGGGGAAGGGGAAGGGGAAGGGGTAAGTAACCCCCCCCAACCCCTACCCCTGAAAAAAAAATGCACCCTGACAATCCAGCCAAATATATAGGCCTAGCAAACCATTCCGGCCGAAATTAAAATCAATAACACTCCTGCGCCCAACTATAACGGACAATATATACCCAGGAGCTGTACCGTAACACCAATACAGGAATCCTCACCAGCCCGTAGTAACAAATACCGTCGCTGGCACATTTCCTGTTCCAGTGTAAACCATGGACCTTCCCCATTCGCGATAAACGTGTTCTGCATTCACTGGTACTTCTTGTCAAATGCTGCCAGGCACCTCTTATTCGCAACAAATTGATATGAGAGAAGTCGCGCCAATGGAAAACGAGATTGGTGCTATCCCCCGCTTTCATGGAAAATGGGAAACCCTACAGGGGGAAGGAGGGGAAGAGGGGGGGAAGGGAAGGTAGGGGAGGGGGGGAGAGAGAGAGAGGAAAGGGGGGGAGGAAAGGGCAGGGAAGGGAAGCTGAGGTTAGGTACATGGGGGGGTGTGGGGAGGGGGAGGGTAGCTATGTGGCTGAGAGTGAGAGGTTGGGGGAGGGGGGAGGTATAGGGAAGGGAGCAGGAGAGAGGGTTCCTTGTGGTTGGCTGGGTGAGGGGAGTGACAGAGAGATGGGTGGTAGGGGATGTGGGGTGGGGGGAATTGCGTGAGAATGAGAGAGGAAAGGAGAGAGAGGGTGAGAGAAAGAGAGAGATTGAGAGAGAGAGAGAGAGAGAGAGAGAGAGAGAGAGAGAGAGAGAGAGAGAGAGAGAGAGAGAGAGAGAAAGAGAGAGAGAGGGGGAAGGGTAAGAAGGGAACAGGGTGGGTAGATGGGTAGGGAGAGAAAAACAGACAGTCAGAGACAGAGAGAGAGAGGAAGGAGGGATGGATTAAGGGGAAGGGGTGAGGGGGGGAGGCGAGGTCAGGGTTGAAGGGTACAGAGAGAGAGAGAGAAACATGAGGGGAGAGTAGAGAGGGGAAGCGGGGTGTGAGTGAGGGGTTAGACAGGAGAGGGGAGTGAGCTCGTGTGTGCCTGTGCGGTTTAGGGGGGTGAGGATGTTGAGGTCAGGAAGGGATGAAGTGGGAGGTGGGGGGGAGAGGGGGGGACAAGCGACCAATGGCGTGGAAGAGAGGTGGAGGAAAGGGGGGGGGTGGGGGAGGGGGAGAGGTGAGATGGACGAGGCCGGTCGTGTGGGTTGTTATGGAGAGGGAGGGGGAGGGGGGGGGTCAGGATCGGGGGTTCAGAGGAGGAGGAGGAGGAGGGGAGGAGGGGCGGAGGGGTGGGGGGTTGATGAAGTGTTTCGAGGCTTCAACCATTCCATTTCAACACTTCAGATTGCTGCCATTACGTAATTATAAATCATAGTCCAATCTGCAGTTTCCAGTTGTATATGACTATTGGACTGGATCGCCATTATTGTAATCAAATGACGTTAACGCAGATGCATTATTATTTCATCGCACCTGCTTTATAAGGTTCACATAAGGGGTGTTAGGGGAGGAACACTGCTATATATCCCCAACAAGAGAGTTATCGACGCTATCGCTGCGACGTCGAATCTCCCGATGTAATGTTTATTGAACTATGATAACGAGGCTGTACCTTACCCCCGAGTCAAATTTCTATACGCGTTACCATATCGAAAACCCATGAATTCCTGTAAGGCCACAGGAGGAGAATGAATAGCCCCTTTCTCTCTTTCTTTCTTTAATTCGTTTTCCTTTCTTTCCCCCCCTCCATCCCTTACTTTTTTTTTTTTTTCTTTTTCTTTTTTTTTTGTCTTTTCGCCCACTCTTCTCTAATTGTAGGATGATTCTACGCATCGTGAATTCCCGTAATGGTCTAGTATTTTAGAGATAGATGCTGAGAGAAGCCCACCCTTCGTCTTCGCGTGACACTCAGCTGATCTGCCGGCTCCCAGATCACCTGAATGTTCCATTTTCCCAGAATGCCTCGCCTTCGTCCCCTCCGCTGTTCATCTCGCAGCGAACACATGTTTTCCAGAGGCGAATGGAAAAGTTTGGCTCCTGAGCGCCCCTAGAGAGGTTGTGTGTGTCGTACCCCGGGGGCAAGCAACCTCGGCCGGGGTTTTTACAGGCGGGTCACCCATCCCCCGCTAAACTCTCGTCCTGCCACGAAATCGCAATGGATTTTGAATTGCTCAGATGCACATTAAAGGCAGTAGCCGGCGCGAGGGGTTATAAAAATAAATCGGCCTCGTGAACGTTCCATACAGCTTTGCCGTCCGTGGGAGGCAGGGTTGTGCGTCCCCGGGGGCCGAGCGCCGAGACACCCCGGCCACAGCTCGGGTTATGCCATGAAAGACTACTTCATTCTATCTTATCGACTCCTACATAGCCTGTGAAATGAGATCCGGCAGCTGATGCAAACCCCAGTTCAAGAAGCGTGAATCCAAAGTCCATTTCATCGAAAACTCACAGGCGAAGCAATTCCACAAATAGCTTTTAAGTCTGTCCCGCGAGATTGCTGAAGCTTCTCTTTCATATTTATGGTGTCTCCCTTTCTCTCTCTCTGTTTATGGTGAGGCCGTGAATTATAGCACTGCAAAGGCCCGTGCTCGAGTACAGTTCACCATAGCCGCGCCGGCCGGGGGAGCACTGCAGGCAGGACCCACGAGCAGTTACCAGTTAACACTAACTAACGATGTCCAAAGAGAACAGCGGCAACGGGGAATTCAGCTAGGTGTGTGTGTCGCAGCGTTCGGGCTTTAATTCCAAATTAGCGAGTTCATTACCTTTGTGTTATTGTTATCTTGACGCACGAGGAACATAGGGATTCACGGGCAACTGATACCAAGCACACAGCAGAGTAAATGGGGGGAAAGAGACGGGGAAGAAGGAAGGGGAATGCAGGAGAGGGACGGAAGGGAGGGGAGGAAAGAGGGAAGGGAATGGAGAAAAGGGACGGAAGGGAGGGGAGGAAAGAGGGAAAGGGAATGCAGGAGAAGGACGGAAGGGAAGGGATGGGAGGGAAGAAGGAAGGGGAACAGAAAAGAGGGACGGAAGGGAGGGGAGGGAAGAAGGAAGGGGAATGGAGAAGAGAGACGGAAGGGAGGGGAGGGAAGAAGGGAGGGAGGGGAAGGGAGAGGGAGAGAAGGAAGGGGGAAAGGGGAGAAGGTAGGGAGAAGGGAGAAGGAGGGAGAGGGGTAGGGACAGGGAGGCGGACAATGACGACTCTGTCTACCTGATCGATGGTTGAATGAGACTTGGGTTCCAGGGGCTTAATTCACCACACAGGTCATGGTGTTTGTTCGTTCAGGGGGTCAGGGGTAAGGGTGGCGGTCGTAGGGAGGGCCACCTATCACCCTTCACCCTTTATTGTCCGTTTTTGCCCCCGTGAGAAATTGGATTTAGAAGCGCAGGTTTACGATGATAGATAATGATAGTGTTGATGATAACGTTGCTGATAGAAGATATGATGATAATAGCAATGATAATAATGATAGCAGCAATAATGATGAATGTTTTGATAATATGATGATAATATTAGTAATATTGATTATAATAATGATAGTAATGATGATAATAATGACAACAGTAATAATGATATTAATAATGATAATGATGATAATGATACTACTAATAATGATATTTAAAAAAATTACAATGGTAGTAATAATAAATATGATAATAGTAATACTATTAATGATATTAATAGTAATAATAATAATAATAATAAAAAAAGACAATAATAGTAATAACAATAGTAATAATGATAATAGTAACAACAGCAATGATAATGATAATAATGATAACGCTAGTAACAAAGAAGAATTGGAAGGTCCTTCCCCAGAGGACACGTTCCGGGAGGCGATGCGCGGAGAGAACTTTGAGCCCAATAACTTGACCAGAATACCGCCTGAGATCTTTCTCTCCCAACAGTAACTCTGGCACTTCTTTAAGGTTATTACTGAAGTTCTTATTCTTACCTGCACTCAA
Organism: Penaeus japonicus; assembly: GCA_017312705.2. NCBI lineage: Eukaryota > Metazoa > Arthropoda > Malacostraca > Decapoda > Penaeidae > Penaeus > Penaeus japonicus. The sequence continues at coordinate 66,850 of BOPN01000103.1, forward strand.
GCCATGAAATACATCAGAAGAGCAAAGTGGTCGGGCCCAGCATTTACGTAGATATCTGAAGTTCCTAATTTCTTGCAATTTACAGCACACGGCGGTCTAACCATATTCTGCTGAAATGTGGCCGCCATTTGTAATATTTATTGTAGCCATCCTGTAGGAAGCAGCTAATGCACGGACTGAAATTATCGCTCTCTTTACCGGCTAACGCATGTGGTCCGCCGACGGTTCAGACAAAGGTGTTACATAGGATCCACCTCATTGTTATGTCTTGGGGAAAATTAATCAGTTCTTTGCTTGCTATATCCCCTTTTCTCCATTTTCTTTTCTTTTTTGCTTCTTCTCTCCCTTCGGTTCTCCTTTCTTTTCTCTTTATCTTCTTCTTTCTCTTGGTTTCCCCCTCTCTATTTCTTCTGCCTTTTCCTCTTCGCTGCTCTGTTATATCTTTCCCCTTTTTTTTTTTTATCAGTGTGACTATTTTCATCTCCCGCCCATCTTCTTTTCTTTGAATCCCCTTTCTCTTCTCCCCTCCCTCATTTTTTTCCTTTCTTTATCTCCTGTCTCCCCTTATTCTATTATTTCTTTTCTATATAACCCCCCTTCTCTCTCTCCCTATTTTTTTTTCTCTCTTTTTCTCTCTCTTTCTCACTACTCTCCCAATATTCGATTTTCACTCCCTCTCCTCTCCCACGTTATTGTCGGTCTCTCCTTCTTCTCGTCTCCTCTTCTTTCTTCTCTTCTCTTCTCTCTTCTTTTCTCTCTCCCTCCTCATCCTCTTTTATCTCTCTCTCTCTCTCCTCATCCTCTTTTCTCTCTCTCTCTCTCTCTCTCCTCATCCTCTTTTCTCTCTCTTTCCTCTCCTCATCCTTTTTTATCTCTCTCTCTCTCTCTCCTCATCCTCTTTTATCTCTCTCTCTCTCCTCCTCATCCTCTTTTATCTCTCTCTCTCTCCTCCTCATCCTCTTTTATCTCTCTCTCTCTCCTCCTCATCCTCTTCTCTCTCTCTCTCTCTCTCCTCTCCTCATCCTCTTTTCTCTCTCTCTCTCCTCTCCTTGTCCTCTTCTCTCTCTTTCTCTCTCCTCATCCTCTTTTCTCTCTCTCTCTCTCTCTCTCCTCATCCTCTTTTCTCTCTCTCTCTCCTCCTCTCCTTGTCCCCGGCACCTGCTCCCGACCACACTTGCTCGACGTCATTACGAAGAGGGGGACGGACGATTATTTTTGGTGGTCCGCAACATTAGCTTAAACAAGTGAGTTTAGCTAATTGCCTTGTGAAGTTGGTGTGTAATTACAACGCTAAAATCAGCTGAAATAGTTTGCTTTAATGGGGGCATACGTGTTAGGTAGGTAGGTAGGTTGGTTGGTAGTTTTGGTCGGGTGGTTGGTTGGTTGGTTGGTAGGTAGGTGGATAGGGTTGGCGGATGTATAAGGAAGGGGTGTAGATCGAAACGCGGTGGGATGGATGGGTAGGTAGATAGGTTGATCGATAGATGGATAGATATACAGATGAAACTGTTAGATGGATGTAAAGAGTAGAGAGCATATATAGACGCGCGCGCGCACTCATGCACACACACACGCACACACACACACACACACACACACACACACACACACACCCATCTCTACCTACATCCCCTCCTCTCTCTCTCTCTATACATATGCATCCCAACCCCATTTATGATCGCGGCTTTCCATACCTTAGGAGGGATTCAAGCCGATGTGCCGGTATCGACGGGCGGCCGGTCCACGGACGGAGTCGGGGCCCCGGCGAGAGGGTTTTGCCTGCCGCTGCCTGTAGTCGCCATTGCGCCGAGGGACAATGGCTCGCCGGCCTTCATTTCCTCGTGACTTGAGGGCGGTCGACATCATTTCCTGGGCTGGCGGCGACGTCTGGACTTACCTGGCTGTCACGGGATTATATGCTTTTGCGTTTTGTTTGTGCGTTTCGTCTTGCTTGCGTTGATTCTGTTTTTCTTGTTGTTGTTGTTGTTTTTGTTGTTGTTGCGTTCTTTCTCTTTGTTGTTAGATTTCGTTCGATTTTTTTTTTCAACTCGTTTTTCATTTCTCTTTCTTTCTCTCTCTCTCTCTCTCTCTCTCTCTCTCTCTCTCTCTCTCTCTCTCTCTCTCTCTCTCCATCCGTCACCCTCTATCTTTCTGCCAAATCTTGTTTTATTCGCATCGGTTATTGTTGCACAGAATCGAGCCATACTTTACGAATATAATACCCCCGTCGAATCTAAATGATTACCACTCTTTTTCCTTGACATTCACGATATCATATCTACGTTTCTCATTCATATTTTTAGGTACACACACAAATATACGAAGAAAAAGGATAGAGAGAGAGACAGGATACAAGCACAATGATTACGGAAAATTGATTTTATTCACCCGCAAATCCCCCGCGAAATGGCCTGCAATCACGAGTGCTAAAAACAAAAAGCAAAAAAAAAAAAAAAAAAAAAAAAAAAAAAAAAAATCCCGCTCCCCCTCCCCCTTCCCCCTTACCCCCTTTCGAGACGCCGAAACGAAGCCCCGACGCCATACTCGCGGTGTTCCTCGAGACGACGCCCTCGCCCAGGCTCAGCGGATCTCCAACCAACCAACCAATCCCTTCCCCCTCCCTTCCCCCTACCCTTCCCCCTCCCCCTCCCTCCCCTCCCCCTCCCAGCTCCTTCCCCCCTACCCCCTCCCACAGATAACAAATCAAGCACCCCCACCCTCGGATCCCCATAAACAGCATTTGTACCTTTATTACGCCTCTCGACAAAAAAGCAACTGGAAATCGTGCGACCGAAATCAAATCATAAGGTGGATTTCCTCGACCCGTCAATTATGCCTCGGCGTTCAATTCGGTCCACTCATTTTAGGTATTGCAGGGGTTGGCCTCCTCGCCGACGACGGCTGATCGCGAAGGCTGGTTGCAAACGCTGTCGTTGACCTTGCGTTCACCCTCTTGCAATGTCGTCCATTAGCCATTTGCAATGACAACTATGGCCGCAGCCCAGATGTCTCAATGGGATTCAGATCTATATATATATATATAAAGATATAAAGGTTTATATTTATATAAAGATATATATATATATATATATATATATATATATATCTTTTCCGCCTTAACTATATAAATATCTATCTATCTATCTATTGT
>BOPN01000103.1:117500-120000 GCA_017312705.2 Penaeus japonicus
TGGCTGGCTGGCTGGCTGGCTGGCTGGCTGGCTGGCTGGCTGGCTGGCTGGCTGGCTGGCTGGCTGGCTGGCTGGTTGGCTGACTGCCTGCCTGTCTGTCTGTCTTTCTCTCTGTCTACCTGTCTGCCATTATCTCTCTCTTTCTCCCTCTCCCTCTCTCTCTCTCTCTTTCCCTCCCTCCCTCATTTTTTGCCCTCCTCTTTTTCTTCTAATCTCCGATTGACCAATTTGACATCTGTCCTTGCTCTAAGATTAATCTTATTCATGTCATTTCGCAGATAAGATGGCGACCTTCGAAAATTTCATTTCCTGTTGCCAGAAAATACGTACCCACAGAACACCGAATGATAATGGCGACTTCGCTCTCACTGATACGCTCGAGTCAATTACTATGATTATTATTTTCCTTTATTATACGGTCGCTGTTATCCCCCGTCCTCGTCCCATAAGTCACGAATGTTTATGAGAACTACGGGCCGGCGTTTGCGTACTGGCGCGTTCCTCGTTCGTGTATGCGTTGCCCCTAATCCGAGCCAGACGGCAGTGTCTCCCGCTAACGTATGTCTGGTGTTTATCGGCTTATCTTTCTCTCTCTCTCTCTTTCTTTTTTTTCTGTTTCTCTGTTTGTCTGTCTCTGTATCTATCTCTGCTTCTGTGTCTGTGTCTGTCTCTGTATCTGCGTCTCTCTCTCTCTCTCTCTCTCTCTCTCTCTCTCTCTCTCTCTCTCCCCCTCTCTCTTTCTCTCTCTGTCACCCCCTCCCCCTGTCACCCTCTCTTTTTCCTCTTGATCTTCTTCCTCTTCTTCCTTCCCTTCCCTCTTCCCCCGATGGTCTTACTCTTCTTGGGTGTTCGATGTTCTATTCTCATTCACCAGTTGACAGTAATTATCTCCTTCCCTCTTTGTTGCTATGCTGTTCTGTGCTTCTTGCCATTGCTAATCGCGTCGATATGATTTGTTTGTTAGCTTGTTATAAAGCTCATGACTCTACTTATAATATTTTTTTTCTAATCTTATAATAAAGATCATGTTGCCACTTCTTCTTTTTTTCCTTAAAGATCCGCCAAGCAATCCGGTTTAAATGTTGCTTCGCTCCCGGAGTTTATTTATGCGTTTGTTGTTAACTCAGCCAAGGTCAGTTGTTTGTGAGATGCGGTTGTTGTTGTTAACTTTTTTTTGGGGGGGCCAGTGTTTTTGAAGTAGTTGACACTGGCCAGGCCGCGAGGAGGAGAGACGAGCTTTTGTTGTGATGTCGTGTTAACACAGGTGCCGGCTTGATGTTGTTGTGGTTTCGTGTTGTGAGTGTACTTAGGAACTTAATTTCCATAAGAAAGTGTTTGTTGTTGTTATTGTTGTTTCTCTATGAATCTTTCTCTATGACTTCTATAGTGATATTTAATGCATTTTTTTCCCCCTTGGAAAAAATAGTTTCTGACTTTTGCGAAGGCTATTATTGTTTTAAGGCGAGGTAGTAACTTTTGGAATGACCGAGAGATCTCTTGTTTTGTTCCAGTGTTATTGTTACTGTTATTGTTACCACGTGAACCCAGGCAAACTAACATCTAGTTTGGGCCCGAGTTTGGTGCTGTTATAGCAGAATGTTGATCCCAACCGAAGACTTAATGGCATTGTTTTCTTCAAGTTTAACTCATGCGCCTTCCATGCTCATGCGCCTTCCACCTTTTCCACCTCCTCTAACAAACTATTCGGATTTTTTTTTCAAGCTTTCTTGGTCTTCTTCCTGTTTCCTCTTCTTTTTTTTCCTATCCCTCTCCTTCTTCTTGGTCCATTTCCTCCTCCTCCTCCATCTCACTTTTATGTTCTTCTTCTTCCTTCTCTTTTACCTCACTCGTCCTCACTCCTCTTCCTCCGCCTCCTCCTCCCCTTCATCTTCTTCTTCCTTCTCCTCCCTCTGCCTTCCTCTTCCTCATCTCATTCCAACATCCCTCTCCATCACCTCCGGCAGAGGGGACGTCCGGCCCTTTTCCTTGCCATCACCTCTCCCCTTCCCTTTGCCACCTTCCACCCCCTCCATCCCCTCTCCCCCACCCCCCTCTCCCCCTACCCCTCACCCCCCACTCCCTCACCCCTTCCGACATCCATGCGACTCGCACACGAAGCTACAAATTGTCTCAAGACCTCCTTGGCGGCTCTTAATGAGCGTGTGCAAGACACAAGGGGTCGGGGACGTGGAGTGTGAGAAAAGAGTACAACTTGCCACATCTAGACAAATAACAGCGTATGGTCAGGACTAATTTGCCTTGCATAACGGCCCGTAACCGGCTCCCTAAGTGCTACTAGTGTGCCGAGTTAAGAGGGAAAGAGAGGGGGTGAGAGGAGGAAAAGGGAGGGAGGTATCGGGGGATGAAAGAGAAGGAAAGAGGGGGAGGACAGAGAGAGAGAGAGAGGGAGAGTGAGAGTGAGAGAGCGAGAGAGAGAGAGAGAGAGAGAGAGAGAGAGAGAGAGAGAGAGAGAGAGAGAGAGAGAGAGAAAGAGAGAGGG
>BOPN01000103.1:125000-127500 GCA_017312705.2 Penaeus japonicus
ATATATGGCATAGGCTATCAAATCATGCGCCCCCCCCCCCCTTCCCTGCGTCTCCGATTCTCCTTCCTCTCGCCTCCCTTCTGTCATTCCACGATTCGCGTCGTCGAGACTTTTAAATCACTAAGGAAAAACTGTTTTTAATCTTTATTTTTTTATTTATTTTTTTTTTTTTTTGTCTCTGTTCTTTAACTTTAATCGTCTTACTGTGTTTCTTTATCGATTCTCTGCGTGTGCGTCGAAATGATTACTCATGTCCTAAATATAAATGTTCATTTTGATTTTTTTTTTTTCATTGCAGGTATTAGCTATTTTTTTATTAGTATTCTCTCTCTCTCTCTCTTTCTCTCTCTATTTATCTCAATCTCTCTGACTTTCTCTCTTCCTCACCCCCTCTCTCCCACTCTATTTGTCTACCTCCCTCTCTCTCTCTCCCTCTTTTCCCTCTCGTACCTCCTCCACGAGTCACGTGACTAAACACCGTCGTAAAAGTTTTATAACCGACCACCAGCCACGGCAGACTTTTTGTGCTGGAACACACTGGTTCTCTTTGCTTGGCGGTTCTCGAGTGATTTGTCAGCCATGCCGGGGCATTCCGTACTCGAACACTATGGCCCCTTTTCACTCGATTATTCCCGGGAGATTTGTTTCGGCCAGTTTGTGCGAAAGCCTTTTGTATCGGAATGGGCGTCCGCCATTGCACTCCGCTCGCCTGGCCGGGAATCGCTGGAATGATCGAAGCTCTATTAAGGTTTTAGAATCCTTCGGTGTTACGCGTTTCTACCTTCTTGTTTTCCCCCCTCGACTTTCTATTTATGATTTTCCTGCGTGGTGAGTATAACGTATTCATGGCGTAAATGTTGAATGTTAGGGGGGTGGATTAAACTCCCGATCCAAGCCATTTCTTTAGCAAAAGAAGAGTCAAAATTCATGACCGTTTAGGTTAGATTCATTTCCATACGGTTTCGAAGTTTCCCCTTCCCCTCCGCCTTCTTCTTACAAGAAACGCATTATAAGTAATTCGTTTTTTTATGATTATGATAACTTACTATGTTCTAAAATTGGCAATGAAAGCGCTATGAGGATGTGGTTATCACTTCCTTACGGGGCAACAATGGAACGTTTCCTCTCGAGTCCTTTCGCGACCTGATTTTTTTTTTTCCTTTTTCCATTGGGCGGGTGAAGGGAAATAGGGGAGGGGAGGGGAGGGGGTGAACGGGGTACTTCTGAATGAATGAACATTTTCATTCTCAGAATTTACGCGATACCCTCATGTAAGTTTTTCTAGATTTTTTATTCAAGAGGTTTTGCTCGATACATCCATGCAAACGTTCAGTGACTAGATGAGAAAACTCCTCAGAGAAGAAGTGGCCCGTTGCGAAGTCTAAGTGGCCTTCTCAGGTGTGAAAACAAGCAGTGATACAAGTCTGAAGTGCTAGTTAACAAGCGCGATGATCATTACAGGCAGATTCCGAGCCACGATAACCAGTATATAATCAACCGTTCTGTTCTCAGGCAGCGACGGGGGTAATACCCTGCAGAGACTGCAATTGCACACGGCACCGCCAGGCCCTAGGGAGATGTTGGCACCTTGAAGCGATCGATAGGTAAGTAAATAACCAAGAATGATTGCATTCCTTCATTGCAGATGTCATAAAATCAGATCTTTAGTGGTAGGTGTCACGCGCTCTCACATGTGTTGGAGGTCGGGTATATTAACCTTCCTCACCGTGCAGCTTATTTACTGCACACCGGTCAAGATGTAAGATCTCGCTCGTTTTATTTTTTGCTCGGGCGGTTTACATGCTAATCGAATGAATTCCCGTTAATCTAGTTACGGCGGGGTGACAAAACATTCGCCCCTGTCGAAGCAGGAGCGTGTTTCATCAACAAGAAGTCCAAAAAAAGAGAATTCCTACCCCGACACACCCCCAACTCCCTCTTCCCCTCCCCCAACCCCCCGTCCGCCCGCCCGCCCGCCCGCGCCCTCCCAGCCCTTAATCCGTGATCCATCAACACCTCGGCCTCTCCTTACTTATAGTTTATCGCCAGCTCCTCTCATAATGTCCCCGGTCCCCCCCGATTTATTGCACTATTCCTCCGACCTCCTCGCGTCGGGAGCGTCGCCACGATTCCCGCACTCGCACCCAACGTGATCATTTCACGAAGTCTAATCACCTGAAATGACAACCCCCGTTCGGCACCGACCTGTCACGCACGGCGGTGTCCGGACCGTAATTGTCGCCCTAGTCGTAACATATGTTCTCTCAGACAACCTGCTGTCACGCTGCCGCTTCAACCGACCTGTAGATGCATCCTCGCCTAACACCTTTTACCTGAACGTACGTTGCGTTCGGCTTCATCTACCCCCTCCCCTTCCCCCTTCCCCCCATCCTTCCCTCCTTTTGAACCCGCAGCCCCCTTTCCTCCCTGCCCCTGCCCCTGCCCCTCCCGCTCTTCTTAGTATCATATCACCCCCACCTCCCTCCCACACACTCTCACC
>BOPN01000103.1:137500-140000 GCA_017312705.2 Penaeus japonicus
TATATATATATATATATATATATATATAAATATACACACACACACAAGTACTGGACACAAGAAAATATTTACTGATATTTTAAGATCTGTTCGCCTTGATTTCTATAGTAATGTGAAAATAAAGTCATTATCCCTTATCCTTTGTTATATATATACCCATATGTCATCAGATTTTTAAAAATATATAATCAAAGTCGCCAAAAATATAATCAGTAAAAATCACGAAAGTAAAAACACCCATAATTATCATCAAAATTGGCAAACAAAAATAGATAAAATAAACAAACATATGTCTAAAAAAAACCACGACGACTCAGTGTTTACCCTCCTTATTCCCTTCACTAAACTGTAAACAAACACATCATGGCAGCTCCCCCCCATCCCCCCACCCCCCATCCCCTGAGTATTTCGCGGTTGTCAACGGTCGCTCAAAACACTTCTTGCACGCATACTTGAGGGTCTTCGCGCAGCCGCTAGGACCGGTCGAAAGAAAAGTTGGGTCGTCGCCTCACACCCTTCGCTAAGGAGCCCCCTCCCTCCTCTAACCCCCTTCCGTCTTCTCCTCCTCTTCCTCTTTCTTGTTTTTCTTCTTCTTCTCCTCCTTCTTCTTTCTTGTTTTTCTTCTTATTATTTTTCTTCTTCTCCTCCTTCTCTTCCTCCTCCTCCTCCTCCTCCTTCTCTATCACCCTTCCGTCTCCTCCTCCTCCTCCTCCTCCTCTATCACCCTTCCGTCTCCTCCTCCTCCTCCTCCTCCTCCTCCCGTTACCCAAGGATAATCCTAGACTCCTGGAGGAAGGATTAGTGGGCGTGATTTATCGGCTAAATTTAGAATTAGGCGCGATAACCGAGGGGGTTTGCCGTAATGAAAAAAAAGGGTGATTTACGGGTCCTCGGCGGTGTTGGTGCAAAGGCTTCGAACGAGGTCAGCTTAACGAGGCGCTGCTAAGCCTCCGAGCAGCTTGATACATCTGCTTCTCCTCCTCATCTCCTCCAGCTGGGTGTTCTGTTACCGCCACCCCTCCTCGCTCGCCGCTCCTGTCTTCGCCGCCGTAACTCATCTCCAGGTGCCATTTGCTCATCCCTCAAGGCTCCTCGAGGGGCGTCCATCAGAGCACCTCACACACACACACACACACACACACACACACACACACACACACACACACACACACACACACACACACACACACACACACACACATCGCTCGAGGACAGACCGCCCACTGGATCTCAGTCGATTTCGCGATTAAAAACTCGGAGAACCGTTGATGGATGTTGCAAAAGCGGGTCGCCATTACCCCGCTATCTCAAGGCGACTACTAAACGCGACGCCCCCCTTCACTCTCGATACCCGTAGACAGTTGTGGCGCAGTAAAGCACTTTCCCGACTCCTGCGCGGCCTCCGAGAGCGAACATCTGCGGACATCATCTTGCGGCAGGATTAACGATGAACGCGGAGGCCTTAATGAACGAGCGTGAGTGAGGATATAGCGCCTTGGCATCGTCTCGCTCGTCGGCGCTTGCATTATCCGCACGAAATTATGACCGCGCTCTACGACGTGCAAATTAAAATCGTGTTTATCCGCTCATTGCTGGGTGCAGACAAAAAAAAAAAAGCAATGAAAATATTATCAGTATGATACTGAAAATGATAATTAGGAAACTTTCCATAAGCATAATTTATCTTACGTAACAAGGAAATAAGCATCATTAAAAAAGAGAGATGACGAGTTCTAAAAGAAAAAGAAAAAAATCCTCATATTAAAAAGCTGACGTTTACACCATGTATTTGTAACTGTGGCATCCTGGGAGGCAAGGTTGAGGGACGAGAGAGGAGGTGAACACACAGGAAGAAATGAAGTGTCGTAGAGAGAAAAGGAAGATGAAAATCCTACAATCCTACAATCCTACCCCCATGAGATGCGTCCGTCGTCAGCCCACACTTCTTGATCTGGTGGACAGATCTCCCCATTAAGGAACACTCTCCCACGCACCATGGGATAACTGTAGGCTTATGTCAGAGTCCGAGACTTGATATGGAGGGCCACGTGTGGCGAGAGAAGCTGGCCCTGTCCGTAGGCCTTAGGACACTTGTCGGTTGTGATCATGTGATTTTTTTTCTTTTCTTTTTTTATCTTTTTTTTTCGAAATAGTGTCGTTTTAGTTTATTGATATGTCTTTAAAGCTGTTGTCATTATTATCACTTATTTGGTATTTTATTGTTCATACCTCTTGAATACTTTTTTTTTTGAAAGTACAGCTTTCATGTTATGCCCATCCACAAAATTATCCATTTTGTAATTACCACCTTATCATGTAATTGTTTATAGACGAAAATTTGTAGTCTGTTGGTTCAAGTCACGGAATCCTTTAAGAATTATAGACCTGTTACTTCGTGTGTGTGTGTGTGTGTGTGTGTGTGTGTGTGTGTGTGTGTGTGTGTGTGTGTGTGTGTGTGTGTGTGTGTGTGTGTGTGTGTGTGTGTGTGTATGTGTGTGTC
>BOPN01000103.1:150000-155000 GCA_017312705.2 Penaeus japonicus
TATATATATATATATATATATATATATATATATATATATATATATGCATACATGCATACACCTGTTGGAAATATTCTTTCCCTCTTTACACGAAGCACAGACCTTCCAAGCAGCCAAGTAAGGCAAAGACCTAACTACCCCCTCGCGCCTTGATCTATTTCAGACCAACCGAACGCCCGCCCTCTTTTCGGGGATCCGGATGTGCGAAGTAACGGCCTAACTGACAAGACTGCCTCTGATGCTCACTTTCATCTCCCTGCTGTGGCGGTTTCATTTATGATCGATGCACGAAAGTTAATGGCAAGGTTAATATTTCTTGCAGTCGGTGATCTATTTGAAGGTTTTGCAACACGCTCTATTGCACATCGACCTCCTGTAGGTGTGGTGAGGGGGGGGGGGGTAATGGCGAAGGGAGGTGGGGTGAGGGGGGTGGGGGTGGGGGTCAGTAAGAGTATGATTTCAGTGCATGACGTCAACTTGCCATGAAGAATTGTCACGCAATGTTCGTAAATAAAGAATTGTCATTCTTAGAAACATTTATAGCTCAGATATTTTCTTAAATTTCATGTTCTATTGATATGTCACTGTCGCCAGCGTACATGTTACCATGAGTTTTATCATAATTAGGATAATATTTCATCTTTACTGATTATAAAGAAAATGACTTGCAACTCCATTCCAGCCAATCACGTTTCTCAGATCTACTCACTCGAAATCCTAAGACACATACACGCAAAAAAAAAGAATCAAAAAGCAGAAAATAAAGACAAACCAAAAGCAACAATCCTTGGCAGACTTACACCACAGAAGAACCGGCCTAATGAATCTCCCGCAATGATAAGAATTTGATACAGGGACAAATCAAAGAGCTTCGATCGTAACCTGATAAGAGGCTGTGTATTAAGACCTCTAACTCTAAGCTAAGGTCAGTGATACCCCCAGCCCCCCCAGCCCCTCCACCCCGTCCCTCCTCCTCCTCATTCCTCCTACCTCCAACCTCCAACCTCACCCTGCCCACCCTAACCCCTTCCCCCACATCAGCCTCAACCCCCCCCCCCTCGCCTCCTAACCCACCCTGGATGAAGACATTAAAAACACAAGACCTTTGGTATGCGTCACAGACAGGGCGCTCGGGGGTGGGGAGGGGAGGGGGGTGCAGTGCAGAGGGGAGGGGGCGCATGCGTGGCAAAGTCAAACGCATGACGAACCCCGCGGGGGAGGGGGGGAGGGGGAGGGTGCACAGGTAAAGGGGTCCTTTTGGGAGGAGTGAGGGGAAGGAGGATATGAGCAGAAGGAGGGGAGGAGGGAGAGGGAGATAGAGAAGGAGGGGAGGAGGGAGAGGGAGATATAGAGAAGGAGGGGAGGAGGGAGGAGAGAGATGTGGAGAAGGAGGGAGGAGGGAGATGTGGAGAAGGAGGGGAGGAGGGAGAGGGAGATGTGGAGAAGAAGGGGGGGGGGAGGAGGGAGGAGGGGAGGTCGAGTACATACTAATATGGCAGTATTCGAATCCAGGCTGCGAGATCGGAAACAGATAAGCACTCGATGTTCGCCAGGGGACTCTCTAGCGGGAGAGAAATGGAGAGACGGAAGGAAGGTGGAAGAGGGAGAGAGACGGAGGGGGCAAAGGAGAAATGGGGAGAAAGATATGAGTGAGAGAGAGGCGAGAGATCGTATGGGAGAGAGAAAGATAGAGGAAAAGGGAAAGAAATGAGAGATGGAGAGAGTGTTTGCATGAGAGAGAGAGAGAGAGAGAGAGAGAGAGAGAGAGAGAGAGAGAGAGAGAGAGAGAGAGAGAGAGAGAGAGAGAGAGAGAGAGAGAGAGACTAAGAGAGAAGGATGGAAGAAAAAGGAGAGAGAGAGAGATTGACTAAGAGAGAAGGATGGAAGAAAAAGAAGAGAGAGAGAGAGAGAGAGAGAGAGAGAGAGAGAGAGAGAGAGAGAGAGAGAGAGAGAGAGAGAGAGAGAGAGAGAGAGAGAGAAATGAAAGATCATAATATCCGTGTGTCAGGAAGTAATTACGAAATAACATGTCTAATGTTGATCAATAGTCTTTCCAGACACTTGTGGTAACTTTCCGAATATATGACACATGAATTGGAAACAGCAGCATAGATATATCAAGATAATTTACAATAATGGAGATTGCAACAATAGTAAATGACAAAAAACGGTAATTACAAGAACTGAAATTGTACTGATGATAATGGTACAAATAATAATAACGTAAAATGGTATTGAGGATAATGATAATGATAATCATAATGACAATAATGATGATAGTAACAGCAACAGTGACAATGATAATAATAATAATAATAGTTATAATAATAATGATAATAATAACAATGATAATGGCAATTATAATAATGATAATAATGACATTGTCATTAATATAATCACCATGGTAATAATCATAATGACCATCGTTATAATTATCTTAATAATGTAATCTTTGCTATCCTTGTCATTATTATCATTATTATCATTGCTATTACCATTATCAATATTTTTATTCCTATTATCATTATCATCATTATCATCATTATTAATATCATCATTATCATCATCACCGAAATAAAAAGAACACGACGCCATGAAATCAGCACTAATACAAATAGCACTGATGATACGTACATTAATAAATGAATGTTAAATAAAGCAATGACCCAAATACATCAGATAGTCATGCACTTCAAAATACACCTAAGAGCCTCATGCTATGACGGAAGACCGAAAGAGCAGGAAGGAAGAGGGATGGAGGAAGCGGAAGAAGAAGTAGGAATAGGGACAGGAGTAGGAGGGACTAGAGTAGGAGTAGGAGTAGAAGTAGGAGTAGGAGTAGAAATAGGAATAAAAGTGGGAGTGGTAGTAGGAGCAGAAATAGGAGTAGGAGTAGGAATAAGAGTCGAGGTGGGAGTGGAAGTAGGAGTAAGAGTAGAAATAGGAGTATGAGTAAGAGCAGGAGCAGGAGTAGAAGCAGAAGTAGAAGCAGCAGCAGGAGTAGGAATAAGAGCTAGGGCAGGAGTAGAAGCAGGAGCAGGAGTAGGAATAAGAGCTAGGGTAGGAGTAGAAGCAGGAGCAGGAGTAGAAGCAGGAGTAGGAATAGGAATAGGAGCAGGAGTAAGAGTAGAAGCAGGAGTAGGAATTGGAGCAGGAGTAAGAGTAGAAGCAGGAGTAGGAATAGGAGCAGGAGTAAGAGTAGAAGCAGGAGTAGGAATAGGAGCAGGAGTAAGAGTAGAAGCAGGAGTAGGAATTGGAGCAGGAGTAAGAGTAGAAGCAGGAGTAGGAATAGGAGCAGGAGTAAGAGTAGAAGCAGGAGTAGGAATAGGAGCAGGAGTAAGAGTAGAAGCAGGAGTAGGAATTGGAGCAGGAGTAAGAGTAGAAGCAGGAGTAGGAATAGGAGCAGGAGTAAGAGTAGAAGCAGGAGTAGGAATAGGAGCAGGAGTAATGGTAGAAGCAGGAGCAGGAGTAAAAGCAGGAGCAGAAGTAAGAGTAGGAGTAGGAGTAGAAGCAGGAGCAGGGGTAGAAGCAGGAACAGGAGTAGGAATAGGAGTAAGAGTAGAAGCAGGCGTAGGAATAGGAGCAGGAGTAAGAGCAGGAGTAGAAGCAGGAGCAGGAGTAAGAGCAGGAATAGGAATAGAAGCAGGAGCAGGAGTAAGAATAGGAGCAGGAGTAGGGAGAGGGAAACTGTAGCTGAGACACAAAACGGCCTCTCCTTCTACTCCTTCCTTTGGCTACTGGTATTTCTGTTGTTGTTTTTGATGACTGTTGTTGCCCCCCATTCCGAGGTCATCCTCGCTCTCCTGCTCCTACTCTCCTACTCCTCCTTCTCCTCTTCCTCCTTTTCTTCTTCTTACTTTTTTTTCCTTCTCCTCTTCCTCGCTCCTTCTTCTTCCCTTTCTTCCTCCTTATTTTTCTTTTCCTCCTCCTTTTCTTCTTCCTCTTATTCCTACTCATCTTCTTCCCCCTCTTCCATCTTCCCCTCCACACCTCCGTCTCCTCCTCCTCCTCTTCCTTCTCTTCCCCCTTCACCTCTTCCTCCTACTCTTTCTCTTCCTCTTCCCCTTTTTGTTCTCCTCCTCTTCTTCCTTCTCCATCTCCTCCTCTTCCTCCTTCTTTTCCTTGGCCTTCTCCTTCTCTAACTCCTCCCCCACTCCTCCACCCCACTCCTCTTCCTCCTCCTCTCGCTCTTCCTCTTCCTTCCTCCCCTCCTTCCTCCTCCTCCTTCCCCCTTCCTCCTCCCCCCCCCTTCCTCCTTCCTCCCCCCCTCCCCCTTCCCCCTCCCCCCCTTCCTCCTCCCTCCTCCTCCTCCTCCCCCTTCCTCCTTCCTCCTCCTTCTCCTCCTCCTCCCCTTCCTCCTCCTCCCCCCCTTCCTCCCCCCCTTTCCTCCTCCCTCCACCTCCTCCTCCTCCTCCTCCTCCTCCTCCTCCTCCTCCTCCTCCTCCTCCACCACCTCCTCCTCCTCCTCCCAGCTGCTCGCAACCTCCTGATCAATATGCAACCGAACCAGCGGCCGGGAAGCGAACTCCGAGCCCACGATAAAGCGCATTTCTTCAGTTTCCCTTCGCGTGTAATCTGCACCGTGCGCGATTAAAGCTGTGTATTTCGCGGAATTAAATTTTAGCGGGAGAGAACGGTGGAGGGCTTAAGGGTAATGGGGTGGGGACGGTTGGGGGGGGGGGGGGGGAGGAGGAGGGGGAGAAGGGGAAAGGGGGAGGGGGATTGGGTGGGGGGGGATGAGGAGGAGGGGGAGAAGGGGAAAGGGTGTGGGGGATTGGGTGGGGGGAATGAGGAGGAGGGGGAGAAGGGGAAAGGGGTGAGGGGGATTGGGTTGGGGGGAATGAGGTGGAGGGGGAGAAAGGGAAAGGGTGAGGGGGATTGGGTGGGGGGGGAAGGAAGTGGAGGGGGAGAAGGGGAAAGCGGTGAGGGGTATTGGGTGGGGGGAATGAGGAGGAGGGGGAGAAGGGGAAAGGGTGAGGGGGAATGGGTGGGGGGGGTGA
>BOPN01000103.1:160000-162500 GCA_017312705.2 Penaeus japonicus
TATAAGGGAGAAAGGAGGAGGAGGAAGAGTTGAGAAGGGGGAGGAAGGGGAAAGAAAGAGGGGAGAAGGAGGATTGGGAGGTGAATAGGGGAATAAAGGGAGTAGAAGGAGGAAGAGTTGAGAAAGGGAGAGAAGTGGATAAAAGAGGAAGAGGGAGGATTCGAGAAGAGGGAGGAGAGAAGAGGAAACAGAGGGAATGGGAGACAGGAGAGGAGAATATGGAGCTGGAGTAATAGGTGATGAAGTAGGAGGAAGAGATGGAAAAGAAAAGGGGAAGTGGGGAGAAGAGGAAGAAGAAGACACCGAAGAAGAGAAAGATAAAATACAAGAAGAAACAAAGGAAGAAGAAGGGAAATATAAGTAAGGGGCAAGGACGAGGAGAAGGAGAAGGAGGAGGAGAAAGTAAAGGATAACGTAAAGGAGGAGAGGAGGAGAGAGAAAAGATAGGAGGAAAATAATAACAAATAATAAAGAAAAGAGGGAAGGGGGAAGAGAAGAAGGAAGATAAGATACGGACGAACGAGAAAAAGGAAGAAAGAAGAGATGAAACGAAAAAGTCGAAGAACCAAAAACAAACAAAACAAATACACACAAAAAATAGAATCAACGAAAAGCGAGAATTGAGAAAGCGGAAGAGGGCGTCAAGGAGGAAATTACTTGCAATAGAACGAGGAAAACGCAACGAAGAATGGACCTAGATACAGTAATGAAGGATAAAAGAAGTGGGAGAAAGAGAGAGGGAATGGGAGATAGGGAGAGGGAATGGGGGGTAAAACGGAGAGGTAGAAGGAGAGTGAGAGAAGAAGAGAAAGAGAAAGGAATAAGGAGGTGGTAAAACGGATAGGCGGAAGGAGAGTGAGAGAAGAAGAGAAAGAGAAAGGAATAAGGAGGGTGTAAAACGGGTAGGTAGAAGGAGAAAGAGAGGGTGAGAGGGAGAATGGTTGACGGAGGAGGAGAAATGGATAGGTAGAAGAAAGAGAAAGGAAAAGAGAGGGAAAGAGAGAAAGGCAGAGGGATAGGGTGGAAACGGAAAAGGTAGAGAGAGAAAGAAAGGGAAATAAGAGAAGAGATAGAAAGAAATAGTTAGAGTAAGGGATAGTAATAGAAATGGAGAGTCAGAGAGAAAATGAGAAAAAGGAGGGAGAGAGAGTGAGGAAGAAAGAGAAAAAGAGACACGGCGAAAGAGAAAGGAAGAGCTAGTCAAATAGGCAAGCAGTGAATCCCAGAAAGCAATAATTGACGAAAATGACGAAATGGACGAAAAAAGGAAGAAGAAGAGGGCGAAGGAGAGAAAGAGAAGAGGACGAAGGAAAGAAAGAGAAGAGGGCGAAGGAGAGAAAGAGAAGAGGACGAAGGAAAGAAAGGGAAGAGGGCGAAGGAGAGAAAGAAAAGAGGGAGCGGAAAGTGGAGAGCGAACGAGAAATAAATTGAATAGGTTCATAAAGAGAGAAATGACGAGATATCAGACACAACCGTGAAAGGAATGATGGGTAGAAACACAAAGCAGGATAAACGGAGAGGAAATGAGAAGGGGAGAGAGATAAAGAGATATAGATAAGGGGAAATAACGATGACAGGAAGAGGGGAAACTGGAAAAGGGGGGGAGGGGGTTGAATGAATTGGAAAATGGGAGAATTCAGGGTAAGAGGGATAGCTGGAAGAGGGGCATACCAGATGACCTGAAATACATAGTGATGGGCTTCGCTTTTCGCCTCCATCATCCCCTCCTCCTCCTCCTCCTCCTCCTCCTCCTCCTCCTCTTCCTCTTCTTCCTCCTCTCCCTAACTCCTACCTTCTCCCTACCCAGCACCCCTCCCACCCTTCCCACAACAAACAACCCACGCACCCACGCCCACAACCCACCCATATTCCTTCTCCCACTTTGGCCCGAAATATACTTTCAGATTATGAGTTGGGCAAATATCACGATTTTTTTTTCCTTTTTTTTTTAAAGGACGGAACTTTTCTACACATAAGAAGGAGAACGATTTGCATATCCAACGCATTCAATTTTCTTTTCATATTCGCGCAGGTTTTGCCTTAGGTCGCAGAACCGGGGAACTGTTAGCGAGCGCGAGATAGCGGAAACGCTTTCGGAATAAGCAATGAGAAATGCTGCATAATACGACCGTCACTTATTTTGATAATTAGCTCGCCCATGGGAGAGGTGGGAGGGTAGGGTATACAAGGTAGGAGGGGGGGGGAGGGCAAGGGCAAGCAGGGGGGGAAGGTAAGGAGGGAGGGAGAGAGGGGCATGCATGATGAATTTTATTGCGTGAGTTTATTTGTAATTCTTGACGCTTCAAGGTTTTATTACTGTTATTGTGATTCTTATCATTGTTATTCACATTAGTCTTATTATCATTTGTTGTATTACCGTCACTATCATCACTATCAATATTATCATTATTATCATTATTTTCATCAATAGTAATAGTAGCAGTAGTAGTCGTAGTAGTAGTATCATCATTATTACTATTATCATAAATCTTTTATTATT
>BOPN01000103.1:165000-175000 GCA_017312705.2 Penaeus japonicus
GATAAAAGATATTGAATATATAGGCACTAATATCTTCCAATATTTCACAAGATCCTTCCTCAATGGAGAGGGGAGAATGAGGGGGATGGGGGCATAGGGGGTAGACATGGGGAGGAGGAGGAGGAGGAGGATGGGGAACAATCTTAAGCAGCGCCTCGCGTTTTCCCTTCGTCACCCGTCCGGCTTCTCGCGAACCGTACGTCTCCGGACTAATGAGATTATTCGCCCGCGTCGAATCACGTCGTACGTCAACGCTTTTCCTTTAATCACGTCTCGGAGGGTATCATGTCATCCCCCCTCCCCCCCTCCCCCCCCCCCTTCCAACACATATCCCCTCATCCCCTTCCACCACAGCCCCTGTCCAAAAGAGAAGGATAAATCTACGGGATATCCGACATTTCCGACAACTTCCTCGACGGTTGTGGCACCTAATCCTTCGCTGGAAAGTAGAAGACGAGGTCGGGCGCGTGCGTGTGCTCTAAGCTCCGGCAGGGGCGTGTGGGGGCGTGTGCAAAGTATGGAAATCTCCCTATATACAATGGTATTACTGAAATCGCGTTACGTATGAGAATCCACCAAGCCTGATGCTCTTGCCTTATAACCAAGGGGCTTGTGATATATAGAGCAAACGGGGGCAACACCATGCTATGCCCAGATTACGCGTTGTGTCGAACAGCTGGTGCCTCCGTGCCGCCCAAATGGGCCTTACGAACGCCTGTCGGAGTCAAAACAAACCCATGCTTGCTTTTCTTTCTACGAGCAGTCTTAGCTTCCCCCCAACCCCCCTAACCCCCACTTCAAACGCCCCATTCACCTGCTCCTCCTATCGCTCCCCCTCCTTCTCTTTCTTTCTCCGCCTTGTTACCCTTTCTCTATTCCTTCCAGGGCGTCCAACCCCCCCCCCAAAAAAAAAAAAAAAAAAAAAAAAAATCCTTGCCGCCCCTCCTTTTCTTTAAGATGACGCAATCGGTCTTACTCGTCGTCTTAATCGGCCGCACGCCCATGCCAAGACGAGCCTCACTGTCTCTTGGGCGTTGGGGCTGATGAATCGGCTCCTTGTTTTCTATACATAGACTGGAGAGCAGGGAGAGGGGAGGGGGTTGGGGTAGGGAGAGAGGGGTAAGGGAAGAGAGAAGAGGGAAGGGGGAAAGAGGGGGAAATGGGTATAGAATGAGGGTACAGGGTGATGTGAAGCACAGAATGAGGGTACAGTGGGGTAGAGGGGGGACAGAATGAAAGTGCAGGGGGAGATAGGGGGTACAGGTTGAAGATACAGTAAGGAATAAGAAATATAGGATGAGGGTATATTGGGGGATGGGGGATACAAGGTGAGGGGACAGCATGCCAAGCTGAGGCGCTTTCTGAAGGAATTAAGGGGGGGGGGGGAAGAGGCGTGTTTCAAGATGATATTATGTGCATATTGTGGTCTAAGAAAATATAAAAAAACGTTGAAAGATTTTCGTTAATGAAAATTAAAATTTGGGGTTATACGAACACTTCCATATTTCGTCAGTAAAAGGGTGGTTCTTATTCCACATATATATATATATATATATATATATATATATATATATATATATATATATATATATATATATATATATATATATATATATGTATATGTATATATATACATATATATGTATATATATATATATATATATATATATATATATATATATATATATATATATATATATATTTATATATATATATATATATATATATATATATATATATATATATATATATATATATATATATATATATATAGAGAGAGAGAGAGAGAGGGAGAGAGAGAGAGAGAGAGAGAGAGAGAGAGAGAGAGAGAGAGAGGGAGGGGGAGGGAGGGAGGGAGGGAGGGAGGAGAGAGAGAGAGAGAGAGAGAGAGAGAGAGAGAGAGAGAGAGAGAGAGAGAGAGAGAGAGAGAGAGAGAGAGAGAGATAGAGAGAGAGAGAGAAGGATAGAGGAGAAGGAAGAGATTAAGAGGGGGAAGAGGCAGTGGAGTGGAAGAGATAGAGAGGAGGAAGAAAGACATAAAGCCTTGAGGAGAGGGTGGGGGAGGGTGAATAATGAGAGGGAGAGACAACCTTCAATTTTTCCAGTAATTACAAGAGAGGCTTCATTATGGCTCCCAAAGCCCGGCACAAGATGGCGTTTCCAGGCCTAGTACTGAGGGCATTACTTGAGATTAGGGGAAAATGTTAAGCAAGTTGAGATGGATGCCCCTCCGTACCTCTTTCCGTTTTCCTTTCTTTCTCTTCCTTTTTTGCCTTCTCTTCTCCCTTCTTCTTTTATCTCTCTCACATTTCATCTCCAGCCGAGTCCTTCCCCCTCTCTCTCTCTCTCTCCTTTCTGTCTCACCAATCATCCGTCCGTCTGGTTGTTTCACTCCATCTGTCTCCCTCCCTCCTCTTCTCCCTCCCTTTTTGTCTATCCGCCCATTCATCCCTCAATCCTTCCCTCCCTCTTCATCCCTCCCTCCCTCAGTCCCATCCTCTTTCCTCCCTTCCCCCCCTCTTTTCCTCCCTCCCTCCCTCCCTCCCTTCCTTCTTTCTTCCTTTCTTCTCTCACCCTCCTCCCTCCCTCCCTCCCTCCCTTCCTTCTTCCTTCCTCCCTCCTTTCTTCACTTCTCTCACCCTCCTGCCTTCCTCCCTCCCTCCCTCCCTCCCTTCCTTCTTCCTTCCTCCCTTCTTTCTTCTCTCACCCTCCTCCCTCCCTCCCTCCCTCCCTCCCTCCCTCTCTCCCTCCCTTCCTTCTTCCTTCCTCCCTCCTTTCTTCTCTCACCCTCCTGCCTCCCTCCCTCCCAACCCTTTCCCTCCCGCTCCCTCATCTCGTAACCTGTGTTAATAACATTATGCTTACCTTTATGATGAACATTCCTACTAACCTCCGTACGCCCATTAAGTGTCTTTTGTTCTGATTAATGTCACTTGCCATTCCCCGCCATCGTGCAGTGCAATCCTCGTTGCTATTGATAATACGATAATTTTTCCTCTTTTATTCTTCATTGCAATTATTTTCATAATCATCTTTCTTAATATACTGTCACACAAGCACGAGTGATTATCCTTCTGTATCTATTAGTCTCATCAAGGAAGCAGAATAAAGCAAGCAGATGGGAAGAAAGAGAGAGAAAGAGAGACAGGAAAGAAAAAGGAAAACATGAATTATCCAAAGCTCCTCCTTTGATCTATCTTATTTTAAGCTCCCTTCGTTTGAGCGGAATGCATCAAATTTTACGCTTATATTCGCATCCCGTCGAGAGAGTTCGCCGGGAGAGGGATCTGTGTGTTGCAACGCTTTTGTTTTTCTTTTTTTCTTTTTTTCTTTCTTTCTTTCTCTCTGTCTTTGTCTTAGTCTTTCTCTCTCTCTGTCTCTGGTATTTGTCTCTCTCTCTCTCTGTCTGTCTGTCTGTCTGACTGTTTGTCTGTCTGTCTGTCTCTCTCTCTCTCTCTCTCTCTCTCTCTCGCTCTCTCTCCATCTCCCTCTCCGCTTCCTCCCTCCCTCGCCCTCTCCCTTTCACCCTTCTCCATCCTTCCATCACCCTCTCTCCTTCTCCCCGTCTAACCTTCTTTCTCTCCCTTCTCCACTCCCACTCTATCCCTCCTCTCGTCCCCCACCTCTCTCTCCCTCTCCTCCTTTGCCCCCCTCCCCTCCCTACTCTCCCACCCACCCACCCACCAAGCGGCTGAATGAACCATAAATCAACAACCACAAAGACACCGGTGAGATACTAGACAGAAGCAGCCTCTCCGCTTCTCCCGGTATTTACATAGACCTTAACGGCCACCTCAGACTAACTGGTAATTGGCACTTGACTCTAACTCAAAATAGGGTGCGGGACCTTCACTGTCTCTATGTCCTTTTTTCTTTTCTTCCTTTTTTTTCTTGATATTTATTTATTTATCTCTTCTTTTATTTATTTTCTTGTTTATTTATATTTTTACCTGTCTAAGTATTTATTTATTTATCTTTTTATCTATTTATCTCTATATCTGTTGAGTTTTTCCTTTATTCTTTTTTTTTTTTCTATCTACCTATTCACTCGTCTACTCATTTATCAAAATATCAATATATTAACATATTCATTTACTTCTTTCTCTATCTATCTATTCATATTTCTTTTCTTTTTTTTCATTTCCTCTGACATTTCTATTCGTCTCTAATTAAGCTTTACTTGAAACTTAGACGATTTTCCTTCTCTATTTGTCTGTCTGCATTTCATTTGTTTTCGTTCGTTTGCATATTTGTTGTCATTTATATCAGTCGCTCCCTATCTGTCTATGTAATTTACTGTGTCTTTTTTTCCTTTTGTCTCCGTTTTTGTCTCTCTCTCTCTCTCTCTCTCTCTCTCTCTCTCTCTCTCTCTCTCTCTCTCTCTCTCTCTCTCTCTATCTCTCTCTCTCTCTCTCTCTCTCTCTCTATCTATCTATCTCTATCTCTTTCTCGCTCTCTCTCCCTATGTATATATATATATATATATATATATATATATATATATATATATATATATATATATATATATATATATATATACATATATATGTATGTATGTATTTCTCTTCCTTCCTCCTTCTCTTCTCTCTCATCCTTCCTCCATCCCCGTCTCCCTTACCCCCTCCATCCCATCCTCGCTCCCACCCTCTCCCGTCTTTTTCAATTCGTCTCCTAACCCCGCCAAGGTCAAAGGTCACCGCATAATCACTCACCAAAGGCAAAAGTCAGCAGTACCCTGCGCGTACCCCAGAGGCTTCACGAAAACCAATTTAACCAATTTGGCGCTGGGAAATACATCACGTGCTTGAATGCTTTATGTTATCTTTTGGCCGTAAGTCTCAGTCTTATC
Organism: Penaeus japonicus; assembly: GCA_017312705.2. NCBI lineage: Eukaryota > Metazoa > Arthropoda > Malacostraca > Decapoda > Penaeidae > Penaeus > Penaeus japonicus. The sequence continues at coordinate 169,850 of BOPN01000103.1, forward strand.
GTCTTTTAGGGAAACACGAACTGGGGATCTTGCGGATGGTTATAATCAGCCTGTAGGACCCGGTGTCTGGTTCTTTTGTTCTTTCGAGAAGCGAGAGAGAGAGGGATAGAGAAAGAGAGAGAGAGAGAGAGAGAGAGAGAGAGAGAGAGAGAGAGAGAGAGAGAGAGAGAGAGACAGAAGGAGAGAAAGAGAGAAAGAGAGATAGATAGAGACAGAAAGAGAGAGTGTGAATAAGACTGAGAGAGGGAGAGGGAGAGAGAGAGAGAGAGAGAGAGAGAGAGAGAGAGAGAGAGAGAGAGAGAGAGAGAGAGAGAGAGAGAGAGAGAGAGAGAGAGAGAGAGAGAGAGAGAGAGAGAGAGAGAGAGAGAGAGAGAGAGAGAGAGAGAGAGAGAGAGAGAGAGAGAGAGAGAGAGAGAGAGAGAGAGAGAGAGAGAGAGAGAGAGAAGTATATCTCTTTTCTCTGAACACATTTTATAGCCTAGTCTATAGAAAGGATGAGAGATGATATGTCAATGCCAATAAAAGCCATAAAAATATATGGTGCCAAAAAGATTTTCCTCTCTCTCTCTCTCTCTCTCTCTCTCTCTCTCTCTCTCTCTCTCTCTCTCTCTCTCTCTCTCTCTCTCTCTCTCTCTCTCTCTCTCTCTGACTCTCTCTCTGACTCTCTCTCTCTCTCTCTCGCTCTCTCTCTCTCTCTCCCTCTCTCTCTACCCCCCCTCTCTCTCTGCCCTTTTTCATTTTTCACATTTCACTTATTCTTACTTCCCATCTCTTCATTAGTTGTCTCATACTTCTCCCTTCATCAGCTGTTCATCATCTCCCCTTTACCAGCTGCCTTGTAACTCCCCTTCACCAGCTGTCTCGTCTCGCATCTCCCCTTCACCAGCTATCACCAACTTTCCTATTCCCTTCCTCCCTCACACTGAACTCTCTCCCCCCCCCCCTCTCCATCTACGCCCACAATTCCCCCTCGACCCCCTCCCCCCCTACTCTCCCAACCCCCAATCCTCTCCTCTTGTGGCAATGTGCCCGAAATCGTCCCCTCCTCCCCCTTACCCCCCTCTTTGTCACGGTTCTTCTTATGCCTTCTCCTTCTACCCCTCTTTCTTAACTGCTCCCCCCTCTCTTTTCCCTTCTTCTTTCTTGTGTGTCCCTCCTTCTTCTTCCTTTTCTCTTCTTTATCTTCCTCCTTTTCTCTTCCTTCCTCCCTCCTCTTTATCTTCCTTTTTCTTCATGTATGGTTCCCCTCTCTTCCCTCTTTCCTCCTCCATTTCCTCTGTTTCTCCTCACTCCTCTTGCTCTTTCTCCCTACCCTTCCTTCCTCGTCCTCGTTCGTTCCTCCTTCCTCCCTTTTTCTTACTTTCTTTCCATTTTCTCTTCTTTTTCTTCCTACCCCTCCAGCTCCCTCGTTTCCCCTCCGCTACCCCTTCCTCCTCTTTCCTCCTCCTCTTCCTTCTTCTCCAGCCCCTCCGTTCACCCTCCCTCTCCCCTTTTCCCCTCCTTCCCTTCCCTCCTCTTCCTCTCCCTCATGCGTCTATTCCCCTCCTTCTTTTCCCTCCTCTTTTCTCTAATTCCTCTTCCTTCCCCCCCCCCCCTCCTCCTCCTCCCCTTCATCTACACGCGTGACAAGAGAAGGGAGGGGAGGAACGCCCCGTCCTGAGGGGAAGTAGAGGATATTTCTCACTTATAACGCCAGAGGGGAATCGACAGCGTTAGAAGGCTGTGTTTTCTCAAAATTTATTTCCGGTTTGAATCGACGAGAGATTGTGTCTGTGGGAATTTTTTTTTTCTCCTTCTTCTTCTTTTCTAATACTTTATCTTATGCGAATTAGATTTTTTTTTCTTGGGGGGGGGGGGGTTTACGGTCTTTCTGTATTGTTGTCCTTTTTTATGAATATTGATTTAATTTGAATTTGACGAAGGGCATGAATGGAAAACTGTTCCATCGATTTGCAATGCATATAATTATTTTTTTTTAATTTTGTTTCCCTTCTAAAAAAAAAAAAGAAAAAAAGAAGAAAAACTCTGAACTTAGAAGGGAAATCCAAGAGAAAAAGTAAGTGAAAAAAAAAAAACTGCATCCCTACTAACTGTGAAAAGCGAACGACGCATATCTCACTTCCTGCATGAGTTCCCTTTTCTTGCATATGTAGAAAAAGCAAAAGCATATAGAGCATATGTGTATAGATATATGTATAGATATATGTATTCATATGTATACATAATTTTCTGGTTCAGTCTTATAGGAGGTTATTTTGACTTTCCGATTTTCATTTTCTCGATATTGTCTTCGAAATCATCAATATCCTTTGTTATATATTTCCCAAGTCAACGAAATGCTTTGTTCTATCTTTACAAGCACCGCGTGTATCGTTATTCTTAGCCATTCAACATATTCGTCTATATCACCATCGTCTATCTTATTCACACTACCGACAATACAGCTAATGATCTTCATAACGGAGAAACCTTTCCAAAGAATCTTTATCTTCGTCTCATCTTCGACACTATTATACTCCCCATTTTTCGCATCTTCTAATGTTAGTCTTTTCTTCTTCGGTGTCTCTATCTTCGCCTCCGTCCACCACCCCCACCCCCCACCCCCTGGCAGTGCCATTTTATCTGGATCTCCTGTGCCACGTGTCACGCCTCAGTGGCACCCGTAATAGGAAGAACACGGCCCCAGGCTTGGGTTGAGGGTGGAGGGGAAAGGGAGGGAAGAAGGGTGAAGGGAGGGGAAAAGGAGGGGAGAAAGGTAGATGGGGGTGAGGGGAGTAAAGGGGGGGTGTGGACGAAGAGGATCAGAACAGAGGTTAGCGTAAAAGGGAGAAGAGAGAGGGAGGAGAGGAAAGGGAATAAGAAGAAAAGTGAGAGAAGGAAAAAGATTAAACGAATCGGAATAGAGAGAGGAAAGTCCCATGAGAATCGAAAGAAGAGAAGAAAGGAGCGAAATAAATCACAAAAGAGAAGAAAATCGGAGAAGAGGAAGAAGAAAAAGGATCAAAGGAAGTGGAGGGAAGAGAAGAAAGAAGAGAGTCTTGGAAGGAAGGGCGTCGCAGAGATCCTCAGGGAGTGTAAGACTTCAAATGGACGATCTCCCCTCTGTCTCAGGACCCGAGATTACGACTGACCATTCGATCTGTTTACTGTCCTCAGGGAATAGAGGAAAAGGGAGTGATATATAATTGGCAATGGCGGCGGCGCTCTAAGATGGCAGTGTGGTCTTGGCGGGGCCGGCCGTCTAGAACTCTTACAGATGAAAAAAGAAAGAAAAAAAAAAAAAGGGAATATAAATAACGCAAAAAGAGAGGGTATCTTGTCTTAGGGAGAGAGGAAGGGGCAACGGAGGGTAACCGACACCAAGGAGGTGTACAACACATGTCATGGGTATGGACTGTACACGGTACCTCTCGCTTCTCTCTCGTCACGTCTCCTCATCTTTCTTCTCCTCTACCTCCTCTTTCTCTTTCTTTTCGATTTTCTCCACCTCCTTTTCCGTTTCCCTCTCTCACTAAACCCTGCAATGTTGTAGTTGTCTTTTGATATTTATTTTTCCTTTTTATTTCCCTTTATTCTCTTTATTTAAATTTTGATTTTCCATCTCTTGCTTTATTCCAATCTCCTTTTTTCTCTCCTTTTCACTTGCTCTTGCTTTTCCTTCTCTCTCTCTCCTCCTCCTCCTCTTCGACTTCTTCTTCGATAGAGCGAGAGGGAGAGAGAGAGAGAGAGAGAGAGAGAGAGAGAGAGAGAGACACTCTCTCTCTCTCTCTCTCTCTCTCTCTCTCTCTCTCTCTCTCTCTCTCTCTCTCTCTCAGAGAGAGAGAGAGAGAGAGAGAGAGAAACGATAAGGCACATACCACGAGCGTTCCGCACTTTCACCAGCATCACCGAATTGTCATTGACCAGATGACCCGTTGAAAAAAAAAATAAAAAAAATAAAACGAAAATAGATAGGTGGTAAAAAATCGCTGAATTGCGAGTTAATTCAAGAAGCGGAGGAAAGAGAAAGAGAAATATTCAAAGCGCCAAAAGCGGAGATACTGATGAGTGAAGACTGCAACCGGGGCTGTTGCAAGCACACACACACACGCAAAAACATGCACTCGTCTTCTCTCCTCCCCAGCGTCTTCCCACTCTCTTCTTTTTCTCCCCAACGGCTTTACCCTCCCCAACCACTCACCTAACCCCCTCTCCCCTACTCACCCCTTCCCCACTCCCCTACCAACCCCTTCCCCTCTCCCCAACCCCTTCCCCCTCCCCCTTGCAAACCTCCTCTCCCCATCCCCAACCCCTTTACTTCAACACCTTTTCCCTCCTCACCCATTCACCTCAACGCCTCCCCCCTCCCCCCTCCCCCACCCCTAGTCCTCCACCAAAGCTTTGTGGGTGATAATTGTAGGTTAGATTGCGACCTTGCCAATGATGCGCGCGCAGATGACAGCGTTATGGCGGCAACGTTGCAGTTACCGAGATAAGAATGGCGGAGACGCTGTGGGATCCTGCTGTTTCCTCAGAACTGGAACTGGTTACGGGGACTGCTGGCGGGGGCGAAGGAGGGATGGGGGAGGGAGGGAGGGAGGGAGGGGGGGTTAAGAGTGGGGGGTGGGGGTAGTGGGGAGGATGAGGGTGGGTGTAAGGATGGGCAAGATGAGAGAGAGAGAGAGAGTTCGGGAAGGTCAGGGAGTAGTAAATATTTCTTTTTCTTTTCTTTTCTTTTTTAAATCTGGCTTATGGACTTCATGTCTGGTAAGTAAAAATCAAGAAAATAAAATCCTGCAAGATGTATCATGCGAATTGTAAACCTTCTGGCAAGAGTCTTCACAATATGGCGTTGAGAGGCCATGGTGCAATAAAACAGTTCCAGCGTCTGTTTAGTGTCAGTGGGAGACAGTAGTGGGATGATCGTCCATATTCAAATCGTAGTCGATATTATTTGGATTTTCTCGATGCTTGACTTTCATTACCTGCTCCATTGTCGCTGACACTCGGAATACTCCTCACCTTCGATAAATGATCGCCTACTCTATTATTCCTGTCATTCTTAGCACCTTATTCGCTCTCAAATGAACGTCGTATCAAAAAAAAATAAGAAGAAGAAAGAGAAAGAGAGAGAAAAAAATATATATATAAATATCGTATGCTATATCAAGC
>BOPN01000103.1:192500-200000 GCA_017312705.2 Penaeus japonicus
CGTACCCCCTCACCCGCCTTTATTGGCAATCGACAGATAATCTCTTGAGGTAAACCCCCGCACAGACTGGAGTCAAAGTGTATTATCCCGACATAAATCCCCGACGGAGAACAAGTGACAGTCGACCTACGTGATCTCCGGCGTAAGGCCTTGTCTCGTCCTGACAGCTTTGCCGATTTCGTCACGTCCGCGTCTCGAAGGAACCCCAAGGTTGTAAACGCCTCGCGGAACCTGTATGGGGGCAGCGCGGGAGGAGCCATAAAACACGATTTTTGGCAAAGGGCAATAATATTGGCCAAATGACCTCCTGTGTGACGAATTATGTATGGGCGAAAAAAAAGGAGGAGGGCTAAGGTGTTGTGAGATTTTTTTTTTTTTTTTTCGTCTTTTCGCGCGGATACTATCCTTACTACCCCCTACCCCTACCCCCACCCTCTCTTAACCCCTCATCCCTCGAACGCCTCTCTGTCCCTACCACCCCCATCCCCCCTCTATTGATAAGGCCTATAGAAGCGCGTCGGCTAATTTCGCTTTTCTTTTTTTTACACAACTTTTTTTTTCTTAAACTCTGGGTTGCTTGACCTTTGCGAAGTGTCTAGTGATTCATCTTCTCCGCGTTAGTCTTGCTTGGACCTTCGCTGGAGCAACTGTAAGCCCGCCTATCGTCATGTGAGTAAATTGATTTAAGCTCACCTCATTAGGCACGAAGGAAAAGGGGTTTCGTACTTTATTGCGTGTGTAATTTCGTAGGTTGGTGATTTCTTTTTTTTTTTTTGTGTGGTCTATTGATAGATTGAGATTTATTAAGAGATTGATTTTGATTATTGTGAATGTTTTTTATTTATTTTTTTTATTTTTATTTTTAACTTTGTTTATTCTGTCGCGTGGTTGAGTTTGTCTCCTACTGTATCCTTATATTGAGACAATACGTAAATTCGTGCAAGATTTTAATGATTTCTTTGGATGGGCGTTTATCCCAATCAACAAAAATATGACGAGCAAAATTTCCCCAGTGCGTTACGACTATTTCATCTGAGCATGTCCAATTCTTTTTATTCAGGTGGGGGGGGGGGGGGGGAAGGAGGGAAGCTTCCCCACCCCCCCCCCCCCTTCTGCCCCCCCCCCCCCCCCCAACAAGAACTGGAAAAACAAATAAATTACCGGCAACTGCCCCCAAGAAAAATACAAAGTAAGGTGGTTGTTGTGAGAAAACAGCCGGACCCTCGGAACAGCTACATTTGTCCCCCCTCCCCCCCACCTCCCCTCCAGAGGCCCATCCAAAAATTTGTTAAACTGACTTAACGTTTCCGGATTTTTTTTTTTTTTTTTTTTTTTTTTCAAGACATTAGTTTCAAGAAAATTCGCGGAAACCCGGATGGAATATTTTGACGAAAGAAGATTTATTCTTAATTCTCAAATTCCTATAAATATACACACAGGAAAACACACATACATATATATACATACATACATACATATATATATATATATATATATATATACATATATATATAAGTATATATATATATATACATAATTATATATATATACATACATATATATATATATATATATATATATATATATATATATATATATACATGAATATATGTATATACATATATATACATAGATACATAGATATCAATATATATATACATTTGTATGAACACATACGCACACACACACACACACACACACATAAACACACACACACGCATATATACAGTATATATATATATATATATATATATATATATATATATATATATATATATGTATGTATGTATGTATATATGTATATATATGTATATATATATATATATATATATATATATATATATATATATATATATATATATATATATAGATAGATAGATAGATATATATAGATATTTCCATATGTAAATATCTATATATTTATAAATATATATATACATATATAAATATAAATATATATATATATATATATATATATATATATATATATATATATATATATATAAATATATGTGTGTGTGTGTGTGTGTGTGTGTGTGTGTGTGTGTGTGTGTGTACACACACACACACACACACACACACACACACACACACACACACACACACACACACACACAAACACACACATACAAACGCACACACAAACACACATGCATATATAAGCGCATTGTATCATTCCCAGCAATGATTTCATATATCGCCCAAACGCAAGGGAAAAACGCATATAAAATAAAATAAATGGAAGAAAGAGAGACGAAAGAGAAATAGAACGAAAAGAAAAAGAAGAAACACACACACACACACACACACACACACACACACATACACCAAAAGAAATACATAGAGGAAAAATATAAAAATCACACACACACACCAAAAGAAACACATAGAAGAAAAATAAAAGATAAAAAAATAAAACAAAAACACAAAAAAGGACACCAACACACCACACATACTCCAGAAACAAAAACAGTAAAAACGAAGCCGAAGGAACAGCCCGGATTTCGGGATGAGCCCCACTAGCATGCAAAACAGCGTCGAGGCTAAAACCAGTTTCGTATAAATGTCCTCTGCCTCCCTTGCCGGACCGTCCGCCCGCCCGCCCACCCTTCGCCAGCCTTGCTACCGACGCGGCTGCAACTTTTGCTTGTTCCTGAGGTAAACGTTTCTGAGGTAAGCGTTCCTCATGTAAACGTTTCTCGGTCTCGTTCGACGGCTTTTGAATATCCCGAAGCGTCCTTTGGGTTGTCGTTCGCGTAGGACGTTACGCAGCAAGAGGGAGAGGGAGGGGGAGGGATATGAGGTGAGGGAGTGAGGAGGGGGGAGAAGATAGAGAGAGAGAGAGGGAAAGGGAGAGAGAGGGGGGTGGGGTATAAATAAAGGGAGAAAAGGAGAGGGATAGACAGAGAGAAAGGGGGGGGATAAAGAAAGAAAGAGAGACAAAGAGATAGAGAGCGTGACAGAAAAAGAGAGAGAAGGAGGCATAGAGAGAGAGAGAATGTGAGAGAAAGAGAAAAAAAAAGAGAAAGAGAGAGAGAGAAAAGGAGAAAGAAAGAAAGAAATAAAGAAAGAGAGAAAAAAAAGTGAGAAAGAGAGAGAAAACAAGTGAAGAGAAGAGGCATGCTGATAATGCCAATGACTCCGTGATTGTGTATTCCTCGATGGGCTTTACAATCTGAATCGCTAATGGTCTGACCGATTAGTTATGGTGAGAAGTGGTGACTCGAGTCATACTAATAATGATGATAAAATGGCGGCGCTGAGGGTATTGGCTCTAATAACAATAATAGTGATAATATTAACGAAAGCAGAAAATTTATCACGTGTAACTATGATGTCAAACTATTTTACTTCCATTCCTGGCATAGTATTTTATAAAGTTGACAGCCAAATAGCAATAAAAATTATGACTATTAAGGAGATGCCAATACAAGAATTATTTGTTTGATTTCTCATTGCTGTTCATGTTTATTTATGCTTTGACTGTTATCCATTTTTGATCATCATTATCATCCTCATTATAGTTATATTGATGACGGAGATAATGATAGATGAATCATAATGATAGTAATAGTAATTATATTAAGGTGATGATGATAATTATAACATTAACAATAACTATAATAATGATAATAATAATAATAATAACAGTAATAATTATAATACTAATAATAATAATGATAATAACGATAACAATTATGATAATAGTAATAATAATAATAACGATAATAATAATGATGATAACAACAATAATAATTATTATGATAATAATAATAATGATGATAATAATAATAATAATAATAATAATAATAATAATAATAATAATAATAATTATAATAATAGTGATGATGAAGATAATGATGATAATAATGTTGATAATAATCATAACAATGATAATGATAGCAGCAATAATATAAAAAAGACAATCATAATAATAATAATAATAATAATAATGATAATAATAATAATAATAATAATAATGATAATTAGGATAATAGTAGTAGTATGAATTGTCATGATTATTATCAGGATGTTAGTAATAATGATAATAGCAATAATAGTTAATCATGATAGAGATAACAATAACAACAATAATTACGGTATTCATAATACTACTGATAATGATAATACTACTACTAAAAATAATGATAATAAAGATAATAATAATGATAATGATAACAACAATTACTATTATAATGGTAATAACGATAATGAAATGAAATAACAATACTAATAATGATAATCGTTTTAACAATAAGGTTAACAATGATAAATCAGTGTTTTTGGAAATATAAATCTAGCAGTAAAAATGATAACAATAATGAAACAACAATAGAAACAATGAAGATAATGGTTATGATGATAATAATAATGAGATAACAATAAAAGTATTAGTGATAATAGAAAAATAGTAATGATAATAATCATGATAATAATTACAATAACAACAGTGATACCATCAACAATAATAATGATAGTAATGATTACTATTAATGAAAATAAAGATAATGATAAAACTCATAACGATAACGATTATATAAATAGTTATATAATATAGATAATGATAACAATAATTAAAAATGGGATAATAACAAAAATAGTAATAGTGATAACAATAGTAATCATAATAATTACGAAAATAAATAATAAAATAGTTATAATGACAACACTATCAATGATAATGCAAATAATAGAAATGCTAATAATAATAGTATTACTACTATGATAATGATAACAATGACAATGATAGGAATAACACTAATTATAATAAAATCTTTGTTATCATATCATTATGATAACAATGATAATGATAATAATAATAACAGCAACAATAATAATGATAATGATATTAATAACACTAATAATAATAATGATACATCAATAATAATCATGATCATAAAATTATAATGGTCATAATAATAACAAATATAACAGCAAGGATCATAAAAAACAATAATAGCAATAATAATCACCTGCAAGCAAATACTCTTGCAGGATCACGTACCAGTAATACTAGTCAAACTTCAATGATATAATGCGTTTGATCACACGTTATGTATTCATCTCAAATGTCATAGCAAATTACAATATGACAATTATCAAGGCCATGTCCCAGCTGTAAATAATCGCCATGCAATTAGGAGTTCGTGCATGTCATAACAAATGTATTGAATGTGGATGTAAATCAGTACATTATGCATTCCATGATGATGCTTAATGCAATCTGGAGGGCAGATGTTCTATAGTTTCTCTCTCTATCTCTCTTTTTTTCTATTTCTCCTCTTTTTCTTTTTCTTTATTTTCCTATCCGTCTGTCTGTCTGTGTATTTGTCTGTCTGTCTGTCTGTCTGTCTCTCTGTGTGTCTATCTACCCGGACTCTATTCCCGCGCTCTCTCTCTATCTACCTGCCTTCCAATCTATTCACCGTACCCTTATCATAATACCTTTTCTTCTCCATCTTCTCCTCCTTTCTCCTTCTCCTCCTCCTCTTCCTTCTCCTTTTTCATAAGTTTGATAGCAAATTCCAGGAGGAAGGTCGATCAGAAAACTTGGTGAGAGATCTTTTCAATCAGGTCTCGGTTATGTGAGGGGGAAGTTGTCTCAGGCGACGATTAAAATATTTAGAGGTTTTCGCAAATTTCTTATCTCTGGGAAGCGCTGTGGATAGTCGACATCCCACGCATAGGGTGACAAGTATACGGACATGTGTGTGTGTGTGTGTATGTGTGTGTGTGTGTGTGTGTGTGTGTGTGTGTGTGTGTGTGTGTGTGTGTGTGTGTGTGTGTGCATATATGTATATACATATATAAAAACTTTCAAACACAACTGCAAAGCAAACAATACCAAAATGAACAGCATATGTCCTTATAATCCCCGCACTCTATTCCGCCATGTAAATCACACCCTAATGAACCCATCTTACAAAAATTAATACCAACCCCCCTGCAGCGCCGTTCCTTCGATTTTTCCTTCAACCGGACATTTAAGAAGAAAAAAAACACAAGCCGGAGCTTCTGCAACAACCGGTTGCAAAAAAAAAATACCCCTCCTTAAGGTTATCCGAAAGAAATTCTTAAGCTTATTCCCTCACCTTTAAGACGCTTCGTTGAGGGAGAGGGAGGGGGGAGGGGGGTGGAGTGTACCAGCCAGACTCTGAAAGAAACAGAAGGGTGAAAAAAATGAACTAATGGCACTCTGCCGGATATCAGTTTCCTTAAATAATTCTAGAACGACGCGGCAGAGCTTACCTTGAGTTCTTAGGATCCTCTAGTTTGCTTTTTTCGTGTTTTTTTTTTTTTTTTTTTTTTTTTTTGAGGGGGGGAGGGAGGGGGGGTGAGAAAGGAGAAAGCAAGAATGAAAGGGGGTCGGGTGGAAGGGAAGGAAGAAGGTGGATAGAGAGAATGAGTGAAGGAGGGTGAAAAGAGAAATCATTCGATGATACTGTTGATAGAGATATACAGATAGACCGATAGATGAAAAAAAAAACGATCAGTAAATAGCTAGATCAAAAAATAGATAAATAGATAGATAGATAGACGAATGGGTATCAAGACGAATAGATAGTTAGAAAGAGAGAATGAACATAAAATAAATGGATAGATAAACGGAAAAGGACAGGACAGACCTACGGACAGAAGGACAAACAAACAGACAAAAAAGATCGTACTAGACAGAAACTTCTAGACGTAGAGAAAATACAGTCAGAGGTGCAGATAGGCAAACATATAACATTATCAAAGATGACAAGAAACGAAAAAGAGTAAAGAAGAAAAAGAAGAAGAAAATGGAGGTCGGGAAATGGAAGATGGATTAAGTCCTGTGGGGATAAGGTAGGAGGAGAGGGGGAGAGGGGGGAGAGGGGGGAGAGGGAAGGGGAAAGGAGGCCATGCAACCCCAGCTCTCGGTCCAAGCATCTGGCATGTAAAAATCCATACGAAGGCAATACTTTAGAGCTTTCTCTTCTTAATGAGCCATACACGTCGGCCTTCCTCTTACAGCAAGGGGGTTCACTGGCGGCGCACGTCCGGGAAAACACATCTCGCTGGTATTGGGCATCGGCGCTTTATCGAATTCAACGAATATCGTCGAAAATGTTTAATTCGGAAGGAACTCGCTTGTAATAGGAGTCTCTGATAACAGCGGGGAATTCCCTCGTTGATAAAGAACGTTTCCTATCAACCCGCAAAGCCGGGCATTAAATCATTATAGGAGAGCGGCAGTAATGCCACTATGCAAACGCTCACGGCTCCGCTATTACTCGAAATGGCGGGTCTATTAAGTCCAATAAAGACCCAAATGAAAATATTCTAAAACCTATATTCCGTCTGAGTGACCGGGGATGAGAGCTTATCAAACAGATATTACGGACAATAAAATTTTACGATGCCATCCAGTTCACCAATAATCTGACCAACGGCATGGCCAGAGCGACGCAGTAAACACTAAGAGAACTCATCAGGGGCTTTTGAGGAGGGCAACCCGACACGTGCAACTGCAGG
>BOPN01000103.1:220000-230000 GCA_017312705.2 Penaeus japonicus
TGTCGCTGTATTACTTGATATGGACGAATAAGAAAGGGGAGGGGGGGGGAGGGGGTGCCCGAAGAAGGGGAAGACGCACCTTGAATAACCATGACGATGATGCAGCAGCGAAGGAAATAAGTACACATTCCTTAGCGCAAACTGTTAGTTAAGCTCCCTCTCCTCCCCCCCATCCTTCTCCCCTTCTCTCCCCCCCATACCTCCATCTCCCCTACCTTCACCCACACAAAAAAAGCTCCACAATAGCGTAAGATAATGGAGACACGATTTTAAAAAAAGAAAAAAAAGGAAGAGAGAGAGAGAAGAGAACTAAAAATAAAAAAAAAAGAAGAAAAATAAAAAAAGAAAAAGAAAATAAAAACCCCAAACCGGATTAAAATGGCCACCGCCTCTAGTCCTCAGCACGTAAGGTGATTAGAGACACGTAATTACAAGGATTAATAAGATGCTACGGCCTCCCCCCTTGACTTATCTCCTCGGCCGTGGCATCTTGGGAGTGATTCTAAATATTATTTATCTCGCATAACTCTTCAGCCAGCATGAGGCATGTGATAACTTAATACTGACGAATTGATTGCATACTTCCAAATTCCGGTTCGTCTTCTGCAACCTCCCTCCCTCCCCCCCACTCCTCCCTCCTCCCTTTAAGCCCTTCCTCCAGCCCCCCTCAGGACGCATAATCAACATCCTGCCCCCCCCCCCCTCCCTATCTCCCCACCTCCCCCTAAACCTCACCTCCTTACACCTTGCCCTCCCTTCACTCCGTGTGTGTAACCCGGTCTTACGGGACATCCTTAAAAAGGGGTCTTAATGACCATTATCATAATTCTCTTGAAGAAACTAATGGTAGGTGGAATGTGTTTGAGCGTTTAGCCCCGGATGCCCCCCAATGGCTGCTCCTCCCCCTTCCCCCCCCACCTCCCCCTCTCCCCGCCTTTCCTCTCCCTTCCTTCCCCTCCCCTCCTTCCTTTCTCCTCCTTCTCCCTCTCTCCCCTTCCCACTCTTCTCTCTCCCTCTCTTTCTTCCTCTAAATTGCCTCTTCCTTCACCCTCAGTCAACAAGTTTATTCGAGCCATTAAATGTTTAATTATAAACGAATGGAGGTATGAAACATCCGCAGAATTGCTTGGGGTAATTAACAAGTCATTATCGATGATGGAGGAGCGCAATTTTCACTCCGGTAATAAAAAAAAATCATGCCCTTTTTGCAACTTGCTAACGGCTCGTTTTGTTGCAATTTGGCCGTGATTATTAACACGAGAGTGTTTCTTTTTCTTTTCACTTTTTCCCCTCTGTGTTAATTCAAATGAGCAAATATCATAATTCAATAATTATTTTTTTTATTGTATATTCTTTAGTTCTCCTCTAATTCGTTATCAAGAAAGGGAGTCAGGGACAACGGAATAAACAGAAGCAGAGTCTATGCAAAGATGATAATTACTTAGCCGACTTTTAATTCCTGATAATCACTTATGACGCACATAATAACCACCTGGCGACTATTACAGGACTGAATGTCATTACAGTCTTCATTACACGTGATTCGGGATAGGGGGAAGGGTAAAGGGGAAGGAGGGGAAGGGAGAAAGAGAGAGAGAGAGAGAGAGAGAATTGTGTATATATGTATATACATATATATATGCATATATATATATATATATATATATATACATATAAGTATATATATATATATATATATATATATATATATATATATATATATATATATATATATATATATATATATATATATATATATATATATATATATGTGTATAAATAAATAAATAAATATATATATATGTATATATATATATATATATATATTTATATATATAAATATATATATATATATATTTATATATATAAATATATATATATATATATATATATATATATATATATATATATACATATACATATATATACTGATTCTATCATACAAAATTCCACTCACAAGCTAAGCCAATAGACATCCTCTCCCCGATGCAGAAGCTTAGACCGTGAAAGCCGTCAAAACAAGCGAGAACAACACCTTCATGTCCATCAACCATCCCCATCCACCCTCTCCCCCCTGTCCCCACCTTTCCCCCCTCCCCGTCTCACAAGCTCCTGTCTTTCCTTTCTTCGCCTCTCCCCACCTCTTATCCAACTTTCTTTCTACTTTTCCCTACCTCTCCCTCTTCTATCCCCTCCTATTCACCTCGTACGACTCACTAGCTCCTATTCCTTGTCTCCTTCCACATCCTCCTATCCCCTACCCCCCCCACTCCCCCACCCCTCACAAGCTCCTATCCCCCTCCCCCTCTCACCAGATATCTCCCTCCTCCTCTCACTATCTTCTATCCCCCTCCCCCTCTCACCACCTTCTATCTCCCTCCCCCCCTTTCACCACATCCTACCCCCCTTCCCCCAAAGACCCCCACCCCCAACCCCCCACCACCTATCCAGCCCGCACCTAAGATACGATGTCCTTAATTAAGAACAGTGCCATGCTAATGCGCAAAGTTACCCCGGCCCGAAATCGTACGGAAGTTGCTAATGAGGCCCTGGGTGTTAATTATAACGATAGTGCAACATCCGACGGCACGGCACTCTGGAGGCACCGCCAGCCCCCCCCCCCCTTCTGTGAGAGGCTCTCGTATGCTCGGGCAAAGGGTGGAGGAGGAGCACACACGGATAATCTCCCTTTAGTGAAAACCCGCTCGCTTTAACCTCCATCTCAAGATTCAATATGATAATGAGGCCTTGGGCCGGGAAGGCCTTCATATCTTTTATGTTGTTTTTGTCGCGGCGGCGGGGAGAAATGGGAGGGGAAGGGGGGAGGAGGGGAGGAGTAAGTATTAAGGAGTGTATGTGGCTGGGGATAGGGGTGCGAGGGAGAGGAAAGAGGGAGGAGGGGGAGAACGGAAAATGACCTTGCAAAGTCTGTTGCTGTTGTACAGAAACTTTGTATTTTTCAGTTTCTTTTTATTTCTTATTCTTACATTCTGACCCTTTCTTTCTTTCTTTCTAACCCGTAAGGTGCATCGCTGAGCCGATTAGCTTCCTTTTAAACATTTTTACATTTCAGTACTATTTTTTTGGTTCTTTATATAGAGCATAGCTCTATAACATATACCGCAAACTTTCCCTAGAAGAATGTGAGTGAGAGAGAGAGAGAGAGAGAGAGAGAGAGAGAGAGAGAGAGAGAGAGAGAGAGAGAGAGAAACTCAGAGCTAGAGGAAACGACAAACAGACCGACAACCAAAAGTAGGAAATGGAAAGAAAAAAAATAGACAAAAAAAAAAACTATCAAAAATAACAAAAACACCAAAAAAAAAAAAAAAAAAAAAAAAAAAAAAAAAAAAAAAAAAAAAAAAAAAAAAAAAAAAAAAAAAAAAAAAAAAAAAAAAAAAAAAAAACTCTAATTGAATCTTAAGCTTGGCCAAACACACGCATTTGCAACGAGGGGCGACCGCGCCATCCTTGTCTCCAGCCCCACTGCCGGAGTCGTCATCCTCGCCGTCTAAGAGGATTGAGGGACCCTTGTGATATCGGGCAAAGGGGTAAATAGACAAATAGATAGATAGATAGATATATGATCAAATAGATGAGGAAGACTAGAAAGATTACGTTATCATATACTGTATATGAATCTGCTTAAGACCTCCCAGTCAGTAATGATAATAATTATCATTATGATGATGATGATAATGATAACATTAATGATAATGGCAATGATGAAAACAATGGCTATGGTAATGATAAAGATAATAACGATACTGATAACAATAACAATAACAATAACAGCAATAACAATGATAATAATGATATACAAAAAACAGGGAAGAAATACAGCCAAAGCCATAAATGTGTGTCCTTCGAATGGCCTCGAAGACCAAGAATTCCTTTAAAGAAAAGTAGAATCATTCCCCTTATCGTCTTCAATGTACCTTGATGACTAGCCTGGAAGTTACACGGGTAATCATACACTAGAGCGAAGTGGAAAATCTCCCTACAAGTCATCAGAAACGCATTATATACATATCTACATTAAAAAAAGGGGGGTGGGAGAGAGGGAGAGGGAGTGGGAGTGGGAGTGGGAGGGGGAGGGGGAGTGGGAGTGGGAGTGGGAGAGAGAGGGAGAGGGAGTGGAGTGGGAGTGGGAGAGGGAGAGGGAGAAGAAAAAAAAAAGTGTCTAAACCCTTTCTCTTGAAGTCCAAATAACGTACTGCAAAAAAGAAAAAAAAAATCCTCTTCCATGCATAAAAAAGGAAAAAAAAAACTTGATATTAAAAGAAATCTCCGCAGTGATTCGAATTTTACGGCCGTGAAGAGCAATATAGCGCTCCATAGAATCTGAATATAACAGCGACAGGATCTGACTTTTTTTTTTTGATGTATCATTTGATGGCAAATAAAAGGGGGGAAAAAATATTATCAAAGCACAAAATGCCCTTTTGCGAATCGTAGAATCCTTCGTAAATCAGATATTTCGAACCGAGGTAAACAGTGATAAAAAAAAAAAAAAAAAGAAAAACGTATGATATATATAAACATAATACATATATACTGTAAGTTCCATATAGACAGACAGACAAATATACTGATATACAGATATAGAGATAGAAAGACAGATATTTGGATACATATATGTACATGTCAGCAAAGGCAAAAATGTTCTCCCAGTACCGATTAATGCGCATTATTCTTCCCATTGCAAATATAAAAAGGGACAAAAAGTTAAAAGTGGATGATCGAGGAAGAGGGAGAGAGGGGAAGGCACCTGCAACAATTGTCATTGCTCGATCATTCAGAGGTGGGTTGCTCTAGTTGTCATGCGGGATGTGCCAACCGGTTTTTATATAAAATGTAGTATATGTACTTTTTGATAATTTTGTAATTCAGGTACAATTGTCTGTTTTTTTTTTTTTTTTTTTTTTTTCTTTCTTTCGTTTTTTTTTTAATCTGTGTCAATATCTGTGTGTGTGCGTGTGTGTCCCTCTCTTTCTCTCTCACTTCCTCTCTCTCTCTTTATATATATCATATATATTTATATATATATATATACATATATATATATACATATATATATATATATATATATATATATATATATATATTTACATATATATATATATACATAAATAAATTGATACTAGCATTCATAGAACGGGAAACTACTACGTATAATATCATTTCGCAGATAAATGAGGAAAGAAGAAAATCCAGTACAAGAAAGTGATAAAAGACTTGATAAGAGCAGGCCGGAACGAAGGAAACCGAGATGGAAAGGGAGGGAGCCAAACAAATCATGACCGCAAATGATAAACGAAAAAGTTCCCTCCAGTCCTTGATTGACAATATCCAGTCACGCTAAATGGCCGAATTGCGTGTGAAGATTTCAAGGTCCCGGGGTTAAGGAGGGGGGAGGGGGAGGGGCGACAGCGATAAGAATAGATAGGTTAAACTCGTAGATTGTCTCCGTTTATTGCCTTCGTCTCCGTCTCTGTCTCTGTGTTTGAGTCTGTGTGTGTGTCTGCTCGTTTTGTTATTTTCATTTTGTCTTAAGAAAAAGGTTGTTACTTTTTTCATACGTTTGTATTGCTTTTATTTTGATATCTTGCCATCACACCCACCTCTCTGCCCTTTTTCATTCCACCTCAAAAATAAGAACAAAATGTCATCTTTCTATATTTTTCCAATACTTATGTTTTCACAATGTTATTTTCATTCTTTTAGCATTTGGGAAGCCACCTTTTAGCTTTTCAATTTACTTTTTTTTTCTTTTTTTTTCTTTTTTTTTACATCGTATCCTTTACCTCTGATACATGGCCTGAGATACGTGCCTCGATTGAGATGTCACTCTTTACGACTACATTCAAGTATAAATGTAATTTCACCGCTGTTAAAAATGGCCATTTTGCATGCGAGGGATCTGTACTGAAGCCAGACTAATTCACTGATTATTGTTGAAAGCACCGTGCAAACTCAGCACAACGTCAATTATGGAAACGAGTTCTCCGAGCATCATTTATTCACCTTAGATCCAAACTCGGCACAGCATCAGTTATGGTAATGAGGTCTCCCTCTCCCAAAGCATCATTTATTCATCTCGGATCCAAACTCAGCACAGCAAACCTTACGCTGAGGTGCTTAGGCAAACAAGGCCCAGAGCGCCTTAAAAATAAATGAACGCTAGGCTCCACGCGCTCCGGCGATGATAAATGACAAACTTCTCAGATAGACTCAAATATACGGTCCATGCGGAGTCGCTCCTGTGTTCGTCAACACGCCGTTGCGGCGTCCAGAATCCAGCCAACCTCGTGAATATTTGATAATGACCATGAATTAGGTTTACCGCAAAACCATCGAGTAACGTGAGTCTTCTCCGTTATTACCGCCTCCATAACGAGCTTAGCAAGTGAAGAACGAGCCTCTCACACGGAAAGCAAGAGGGGGAGAGAATACGTGTGTGCCGTATGAGTGTGTGTGTGTGTGTGTGTGTGTGTATTATGTATATATGTATATATGAACATATGTGTGTGTGTGTATGTGTGTGTATATATATAAATATATATATATATATATATATATATATATATATATATATATATATATATATATATATATATATATATACATACCGGGAAGTCGGTCGCAGAATAAAAAGAGGAGATACAAAACAACAAGAGAACACCGTAAACTTCCTCTTTTGTCATAGTTTCACAAGTTTACCTTTCTGTGTTTTGAACAGCATAACTACGGCTTGACAAGGCGTTTTATTGATCACCAACACGAACCAATAACAGCCCTCACGCTCTAGTTAGGGCCTCCTGAAGCGACGGGTGTGTACATTCCTGGGCAATAAGTTTCACCAACACGTCCATGAGGTCTGTGGACTTCCACCGAATGACCCTTCACGTGTAGCACCCTCTTCCCCCCGGCGCCGCTGTTAGTGGGTAGTTTAGACGGATCACCGAACCATGGTCCAGGTAGATGGCGTGAACGGCACAGGTGCAAAAGATCATAAATGTTCCGTGAATTGTTGGACAAACACCTGAAATGGACAGCCGTCCTGGAGAGTGTTTCTGGATACTTATCACTTGCGAGCGCCGAGTTACGTGCCGCACGGCTCAGTTTTGCGAGGGTTGTTTTGCAGGTTTCGGCTTAAAAATATAATCTTAATTGAACTAACGAGGTGCGAAGTGCATTGATAAGATAGGATATGTATTTATGGAACAAGGCAATAATGTAATATAAAGCCAATATGCTAAATGCACCTACAGTACGAATCCACGTCACTACATGTGAAAGTGTGGCACAAATATACCAAGTTTATATTTACGCCTCGTATGTGAAGCCCGCAAGGAATAGGCAAGACGTTAGTGGCTTTGCTACGTCAGTTGCTCGCGAAGGATTTCCCTTTATAAATCGTTATAAAAATGATCCAAATAGATGCAAGTATTAAAGGTGTTTCCCATAAACTTGATGTCCAAATTCCCCAATGTTATGCGTCTCAAACATGATCTGAAGAAGAAGGGAAAAGTAAAATTGCCGAGGAAAGGTGAGAGAGAGAGAGAGAGTGATCGAGGTGTCCACACTCAAGATCTACTTGGAAGTGGTGCTCCTCGAGGCTACATGACCAAACTTCGCTCAAGGATGACGTCTCAAATCGCCGGAGTTGAAGAAACATTTCGACACTGTGTAATTCTTGTTTTTTTTTTTTTTTTCTTTTCTTTTCTTTTCTTGTTTCCTCTCTTTCTTTTTCTCTTTGTCTTTCTCTTTCTCTCTCTCTCTCTCTCTCTCTCTCTTGAACATGTAGAAAAACAATAATTTTTCCAATATATATATATAAATATATATATATACATATATATTTATATATATAAAAATATATACACACACACATATATATATATATATATATATATATATATATATATATATATATATATATATATATATATATATACGTATATAAAGTATACATATGTATATGTATACATATATATATATATATATATATATATATATATATATATATATATATATATATATATATATATACATATATATACATATATTTATTCATTTATTTATATATGTATACTGTAATTGTAATCATTTATATATTTGTGTGTGTGTGTGTGTGTGTATGTATGCACATGCACATGCACACGCACACACACCCATACCCATACCCATATACATAGATATGTAAATAAACACACACACACACACAAACATATGTTTATACACCCGCGCACGAACAAAAGAGCCTCGGCACATCCAGCTGCACAGAAACAATCACAGAGAGAAGGGGAGGCGCGAGCGAAATGCATCATCGGCGTAAACACTATCGGCTCCCAGAGGCTACCGCTTCCCCCTCGCCGATCGCTCGTTCCGCACTCCTCGCCTGCCCTCGGAATGTACGAGAAAAATCAGATGATGCAACATCCGCGAGATTTGTTGGTCGTCTGAAAGGAACGGGTAATGCTCGTGCAAGAACGCTAGAGGCGCCGCCCCTCGCTCGTTACCTGCCGACACGGCCCACTGCACGAGGGAGCCGACGACACTTTGCGATGAATTTAACACTGGTGAGGAAACCCTTTTGCATAAATCGAGTCGCCTCTCTCCGTCGTTGTTTCTCTCTCCCCCCCCCCACCCATCCGATTCTCTCTCTCTCTCTCTCTCTCTCTCTCTCTCTTTCTCTCTTTCCCTCTTTCCTTTTCCGTTTCCCTTTCCCTATCCCTCATACCCCACCCTTAACCTCTCCCTCACCCTCTCCCTCTCCCCTTCTCCCTCTCTATCTCCCTCACCCTCTCTATCTCCCGCACCCTCTCCCTCACCCTGTCTCTCACCTTCTCCCTCACTCTTACCTTCAGTCTCTCTCCCTCTCCCCCTCTCCCTCTTTTCCCTCCTCCCCCTTAGCCAGTCTTCCATCTGTCTTTCATGCATGTCAATCGCAAGGAGAATGACAGAAATAGATGGCAAGCGGAGGAGGAGGAGACGGACGAGGGAAAGGGGTAACTCTCGCCTCGGATGGAAAATGGAAGGAAGAAGACGAGAGGGACCGTGGGAGAGAGAGAGAGAGAAAGATGGAGGGGGGGGGGGGGCAGGAAGCTGAAGAGAAGGTGGCGAGCCCTTGGGGAGGAATCCATCTGGAGGAAAGGCTCTAGATAACTTGAAAGGGTTTCTGGAGATGGGGATCAGGCGAGTATTTATGATTTCTTGGGGGATTACCGGGACGTCGGGGCGGGGGAGACATAACTAAACTGGACCTGTCCCGCGCTGGCACCCGGGGATTACACGGGACAAAATGGCACCCTAGATTTCTTCCCAGGACTTCTTCCTCCTGATGGATTTCGTTACGGTAAACATTTTTCATCAGCTTGGTTGTCCACAATAGGATGAGTTCCTTCTCTGCAATATATATATATATATATATATATATATATATATATATATATATATATATATATATATATATATATATATATATATATATATATATATATATATATGTATGTATATATATACATATATATACATATATATATATATATATATATATAAAGAGAAATAAAGCTACATAGACAGGTAGATGGATAGATAGCTAGATAGACTGCAATCTAATTAAGAACGTAATCATTGTTATTTATAGCATTTATCAAATTACTTTCTAACATTTTCATTACAAACACACAAAAAAAAAAAACTTTTTAAAAATATCGATCCGAGCGTCTAATATTCCCTTCTTAAATGGCGCCAACACACAAACATATGGGTGTAGCAAAGCCGGGCGTAATTCACGGGCTTCTCTCCTTATCCGACTCAAATTTCCATATCCTGGAAATTTTAACCCTAAAAGGACTTCACGGAGAAGGAGAAGCAACACCCCCTTGGGAATGGAGGGAAGGGATTGAGGAAGAAAAAGAGGAGGAAGGAAAGAGAAGAATGAGGAGGAAGGGGGGCGGGGAAGAAGAATAGGAGGTGAAGAAGAGGGGGAGGAGTG
>BOPN01000103.1:235000-240000 GCA_017312705.2 Penaeus japonicus
TATATATATATACAGTATATATATATATATATATATATATATATATATATATATATATATATATATATGTATATATATATATATATAGTATATATATATATATATATATATATATATATATATATATATATATATATATATATATATATATGTATATATATATATATATATATATATATATATATATATATATATATATATATATATATAAATCAAACAGCTGCGAGATCTAGGGCCTGAGTCCCGACACAGAACGGCCCGAAATTCACAGAGGAAAAAGAACGGCTTCTCATAATCAAACTATTGACTTGCTATCGATATCTGCTCTATATCTTTCCAGTGGACCAAAAACATTAAGACATAATTCCCCATAAAGTGCGGCGTCCTTTCTCTTTCGAGGAATCTCTCCGTCCTACCTGCTGTTGCTTTTATTTCTTTCCCTTTCTTCCTCTCTTCCTTATTCTTTCTCTCTTATGTCTTCTTTTCCTGCTTTTTCGTGTTTTTTCTGTTTTTCTTTCATTCTTTCTTCTTTCATTTTTTGAATTTTTATCCGCTGTTTCATTTTTTTCGTGATTTTTTACCTTTTTTGTTTTCTAAATATCTGTCTATCTATATACTTATATATATATATATATATATATATATATATATATATATATATATATATATATATATATATATATATATATATATATATATATATATATATATATATATATATATAGTCTAAGTATTAATATGTCTCTCCATCTATTCCTTACATTTTTCTCTTCCTTCTTACTTCTTATCTCCCTCTTTCTTCTTTCCTTCCTTGCCTCTTCTCTTCCCTCCCCTCTCGACGACTCTAGACCCTCACCCCTCCCCCCCCCCGTCCTCCCTGTCCTTCCCCTCAATGAGATAAATCCCCCAAAAGCTTCCCAAAATGGCCGCTTCTCCCCTCTGTCCCTATCTCCCCTCAGTCTCTCAACCTCCCCTCCCTCCCTCGGGCCCTCTCTCCCCCCATCCCAGAGACTGTTGCAGTGCCACATTGCTCCGGCTGTGATTGCCAGACAAACGTCTCTTTGACGACGACCGTGACAGCTTTCCTTGCCGTTTGTGATTATAAAGTGTCACCCATCTGCATGTGACGCGTTGATGCCTCGAGGAAAGGTTGTCTGGGTGGGGATGGGGGTGGGGGGAGTAGGAGAAGGAGGAGGAGGAGGAGGAGGAGGAGGAGGAGAAGGAGAAGAATAAGAAAAAGAAGAAGGAGGAGGAGGAAGAGAAGAAGGAGGAGGAGAAGGAGGAGGAGCAGCGGACAAGAAAAAAGAAGAGAAAACAAAAAAACAGATAAAAGAGAGGAAATAGGAGAAGAAGGAGAATGAGAAAGAGAAGGAACGAGACAAAAGAAGCGAAAAGAGAAAAGAGAAGACGAAAATGAGAAAAAAAAGTCACTGAGGCGGAGGATAAAGAGAAACTTTAGAGGGAGAAAAGTGTCAAGAGATGTTTCGGGGAGATCGCTCCTACAAGGACTTTGAAGGGGTCAGGAATGAGGCTGAGGGTGTATTTGGGTGAGGGGAGGAACTGCGGTCGAGACTTGACTTCAAGGGAAATGTGTGGTTTGGTTTTAGTGGGGAAATAGGGTGTTTTTTTTCCTTCAGACACAGTAAGAAAATAATGATAGGTAAAAGATGGTAAAGATCTGATATACATGTTAATCCAAGAGTGCGTGCGCGCCCGCATATAAGTGTGTATGTGTGTGTGTGTGTGTGTGTGTGTGTGTGTGTGTGTGTGTGTGTGTGTGTGTGTGTGTGTGTGTGTGTGTGTGTGTGTGTGTGTGTGTGTGTGTGTGTAGTTACCTGGCAGTGGGAAAGGCAGGATGACAGGTATAAGACGGCGAATCCAAAAAGAAGGGGGCAAGAAAAGGCAAAGGGGACCTAGTGAGAGAAAGCAAGGCCTCAGGCAAGGGATAAAATACAGGATGAAGGAGGTACGAGGGTGGAGGCAGGCGAAGGACCCTTAAGGCGGGTTGAGTGGAACTGTTAATATTACAGTAATTGAAACAGAAAGGAACAGCGGTCAGATTGGACCATCCTGTAATTTTCCATGAACTAGAACACCATAAATTTCGCTGAACGCATTTCATTTCATTTTCTATCTCCGACATGGCGTCCCAGTTGTATTTAATTTGCCTGATGAGACCAAATGCACCTCTTTTTTCCACGGCGAGTCCCAAAATGGACGCAACCGCATATGCAGAAAACACAATAACAAGATGGACCAAATGGTAACACAAAGCCCCCTCATCTCCCCCCACCCCCCTTACTCTCCCCACCAAACACCCGCCGCTCCCCCCCCCCCCCCTTCCCTCCTTTCCTTTCCCTTTTTGTCCCTAAAAGGCTGTGATATACATAAACATGTCTTCGTCATATGGGATGACAAGATGTCGTGGACAGTGGGCAAATGGCCAGCAAACGACCCTTTGTCACCACGTCGGTCACTTTTTAACGTTTTTAACGAATTTCGACCAGAGATTCCGAGAAACATTCGAGGAGAGAAACGAGAAGGAAAAGAGACTGGAAGACCATTAGATAAAAAGATGTAATCTCGGACTGAGAAAAGAAAGCGAACAGCGAAACAACTATAATATCGACACCTCACGCGGATATCTCTCCCGAGCACCGAGCGAAACTAGTTTTAACAAGCCCCCCCCACCCCCTCTCACACCCCTCCTCCCCCCACCTGGAGGCGTTTGTCGGTAGAGCAGATGGCTGTGCAGGGAAATACTCTCTTGATCACCTAAGCTTTTAATTGCAAACAAGATTTGTGGTCCATTTGGATACTTTCATTGCAAATAAATCGAAAGCAATCATGTAAATCAACCGTAAGTAATAAATAGATAAACAAATAAAAACAAAAGTAATAAGATAAAAAAAATACTTAAGAATGTATATATAATATATATAAATTAACTGCTTGTTCTTCCTTCTTCCTCCCTCCTCTCCCATCATCCATTTCTATTCCACACCTTTCTATAGAAGGCAGAAACGATAAAAATAAAAGAAAGACAATCGGAGAACGAAGCCCACGGTCACCATCTTGTAATCTAACACACTTTATGGGTGCTAATTTCAGCATCGGACGTGTTATTTTGCTTCGAACCCAAAATTGTTTACGAGTATTGTAAACACGAGGGGGAAAATCGAAAATGGCTACGGATCAACCCATAATTTGATTCAATAAATTCTTTCTCTGTATGACGTTTTTTTTCTTCTTTTTTTTTCTCTTTTTTCTTCTTGTGAAGCGAAACAAGAAAAGGAAGAAGAAGAAGAAAAAAAAGTGGAAAAAGTTGTCACCGGCATTTTGGAAAGCACGATTGGGAGAGAGAGGAAGGGGGAGGGGGAGGGGTATGGGGGTGTTCGGACGGCAGAATGGGTGAATGGGGGATGGTGGGGCGGAGAGTTGGAAGGGGGAGGGGGGGGGGGAGGCATACACGCATACGAGAAAATGGTAAAACGCTGATGCCTAATTAAGTGAAGCATCGATTCGCTTTTAGCATCGTCCAGAATCGCCGCGCATCATCAAATTATGCCTCTCCTCTGTTAGAGCGCATCTCCCATCAGAGAAGAAAAAATATATATGCTAAAAAAATCTACAATGTAGCGTAACTAAACAAGGTGTGTGTGAGTGAGTATACTAGAGGTAGGTAGGTAGGTGAATTGAGAGAGAAAGAGTGAGAGAGAGAGAGAGAGAGAGAGAGAGAGAGAGAGAGAGAGAGAGAGAGAGAGAGAGAGAGAGAGAGAGAGAGAGAGAGAGTCCACTTTTAAATGCCAAAGGTAGAGAAAGATCCTAGTCTCACTAGCTGGCAGGTTTCGGTCTACATTTCGTCGTCAAAATGTCTTCATAAACATAAACTCAACTTAAACGTAGGCTAAATGTCGCGATTGCTGGGTTTAAAGCCTTGTTGTGGTTGCAAGTCGAGAAAACAAAACACACACATACACACACAGTCGTCCAATAGTAGCAGGACGGGAGCACACACACACACACACACACACACACACACACACACACACACACACACACACACACACACACACACACACACACACACACACACACACACACACACGCACACACACACACACACACACACACACACACACACGCACACGCACACGGGCGGCGTTCCAAGCATGTATTCGGACTCATGCCAGGTGTGGAGTCCTCACTTAGCGAACCTCTGTACCTACTTTACATCTCGTATATCGTCGCATGCTTCGTAAGATGACTCTCAGAATTTACTCTAATATCAGTGTTGGTGTTTATGCATTTATTCAGAGCGATGAGTGTACGTTTGTTTGAGTTAAAAGTGTATATAGGGATAAGCTTTCTTGAAATGGATGGTAGGCTAAGAGGTATGGTTAAGTGTATATGTATGTGTAAGGGAAAGGTGGGTGTATTTACGTGGGTAAATATTCTCGTTGATTGAATCGTTATTGTTATATTCATTTAGGAAAAATATACCTTAAGATGATCAATTAAACACTGATTAGAAGACAAAGATACAAAATTAACAGACAAAGATATAGATTCCGAAACCAAACTATGGTATCTTGGTGAATACCTGTATACAAATGGACGCTACAGGCTTTCTGGGGATAACTCTAACTGTTCCAATTTACAGTAATTCATGACAGCCAGAGCGAAGCCATTGAATATGTGTCGGGGGATACATCACATGACCTCGTTTTGATCTCCGTCTGATCCTCCCCTGCCCCCCCAACCCCCCCAACCCCTCCATCCTCCTCTTACTACATGATGTTGGGAAGGTCACCTGGCGTTCTTTCATGCACTTAGGATCAGCCATTTGGAATTTTTATCTTAAACTTAACAGGCCCGAGGAGCACCGGCTGTCAGATGTACCATATCGAAACAGTAAATTCGCTGGACCTCCGTCGATACGAGCGGAATAATAGAACATCCCCATGGCTGCTCTCGCTTCGAATTCCCTTCCCTTATTT
>BOPN01000103.1:267500-280000 GCA_017312705.2 Penaeus japonicus
AAAAAAAAAAAAAAAAAAATCTACCAATGAACATAATCCCCACTACCTTTTTAAGAAAGCGGAAATGATCTTAAATCCAGCAATAGAATCCCAGAGGAAAGAGAATCAAAGGAAACTGCTACACTGCGCACAACGTATGTCTTTGGGACCCGGATTTAGGGCTGACAGGAAAGAAATATCGAGAGAGATGCAGTCTTTGGCCAATTTTCTTAAGTGACTCGTGTATATGGGTGGTATATGAAGCGAAGAGGGAGGGGGAGGGGGGTGGAGGGGGAGGTGTATTCCATTTTATTCTTTTAATTGCGTTGGTTGCGATGATGATAAGGATAATGACTACTAAGTGTTCATAGCCCTTAATAATGTGCGTTATCGCTTATTATCACGCTTATTGGCATCGACCATTATTGTGATTCAGATTTTTTAAGAGTAATGATATTAAGACCAAGATTACTATTACACACACACACATACCTACATAGATAGATAGATAGATAGATAGATAGATAGATAAATAGATAGATAGATAGATAGATAGATAGATAGATAGATAGATAGACAGATAGACAGATAGATAGATATGTACACATACACACACACACACACACACACACACACACACACACATATATATATATATATATATATATATATATATATATATATATATATATATATATATATATGTCTACATAGCTAAGGTTTATATGTATACTTTTGTTAGTTCCTGATGGTACAGCATTATGCTGCGTGCGCGCGCGCGCGTGTGTTTGTGTTTGTATACTATGAACAGTATCACTGCCATAATTGTCTGTAATCTATAATTACTCTATTTTTCTTGATAATGCAAATTGGTATCATCATCACCATCACCACTATATTATCAACTACAATCCCATTCAGTACTATGCATTCGTATCACAATAAACATCCTTCACCATCACAACTATCAGACAATCCAGATCCACAAAGAAAACACCAGTAACAAAATTTTGGAAAATTCAATGGCAGTTAAATAATAATAATAGTGATAAAAAAAAAGAAGAAAAGGGAAAACAGAACGAGAGATGAACAGAAAATAGGGGCGACCAACAGCCGCCATAACCGTTACCGTTGAAGTAATCGCCGACATATCAGGGATAATAATTAGGCTGGAGTGTCATAAATAATCGTTTTGCGCCGAGAGAATTCCCTCGAACATTCATTAAACAAATTGCCGGACGCACATTACAACTTTATAATGGATTCTGATCGTTTGTGACACGCCACCTACGTCGCAGCGAGGGTTGGGGGGTGGAGGGAAGGGAGGGGGAGTGGGGGAGNTCTAACACCTCAAAAACGACAAAGAAATGGAGAGTGAGAGAGAGAGAGAGAGAGAGATACTGATAGATAGATAGACAGACAGATAGATATATGCACATATACATGTACATATAAACCAGAGAAAGAAAGAAAGAGAGAGAGAGCGTGCAATAAGCGGATACATAAATAATGACCTACTTGTATAGATAAATAAAGAGATCAGTCGACTTTCAACACGACTCACCTGGAAACGTATTTCGTATATAACCCTTTCACTAGCCGTGAATGATGAGCGATCTTGATAGAATATTGTCACCATCAGCGTCAATAGTTGTGTCTCTGTGTACGTATGTGTGCGTGAGAGAGTTAGATAGATGGATAGAAAGAGTGTAAGAGTGAGGGTGAGAGAGAGAGAGAGAGATAGAGTCAGAGAGAGAGTTGGGAAGGAATTAGAGAGAGCGAGCGAGATAGAAAGAGATAGATAGATAGATAGATAGAGATTACTGGATGGTTCATTGTCTCATCTATCTTTATGAGAGAGAGAGAGAGAGATAGAGAGGTAGATAAATAGATAGATAGATAGATAGAATGATAGGTAGATAGATAAATTGATAGATATGTAGATAGATAGAGAGAGAGAGAGCGGATTAACAGATTAATTATTTCTACTTCTGTTTCTCAGAATTCATATGTATCAAGCAGTCCACCTTATTTCGATTGAAAGTTTGATGTGAATAAAGCTCATTTGAATGTTTTTTTTCCTAAGAGCTAATTCATGCAACATGATTCATGAATTAATAATGGCAGCTAGGAGTGTGTTTTGAAGCCATGTCGTTTTTAAGTGAATTATCATATTTATGAGTCATAAGAACGAGATTTCGGTGGGCGGAACTGCAGCGGCTCCAAGCAGTGCTGTTGGGACGTTTCCTGTTGGCTTGGGGGTGTTTGCACACACACACACACACACACAAACACATAGAAAGATATAGATAAGAATATAAGGAAGATAAGAATGAATATAGATATAGATACAAACAGATATATATATAGATACAAAAATATATAGATATAGATATAGAAAGATATAGATAAATTTGGATATAAATAGATGCGATATAGATAGACATAAACAGATATAGATGAATATAAACAGATGTAGTTAGATATAATTAGATATAGATAGATATAAATAGATATAGATTAAATAGAAAAAGATATGATAGATAATTAGATATAGTGGATATAAATACATACAGATATAAATAGATATAGTCAAGCGTATTTTCCTTCTGGTGATAATATAGTTCATAAAATCCTAAATTTAGAATAGAAAATTCCTAACATTCGAGCTCTGCCTCAAAGCGGGAAAAGTGAAAAAAAAAAAAAAACGGTCTGAATGCGTGTACTGTCGAAAACCTACATAAACACTGCCGTTTAAAGCAGAAGAATTCGCAACTACCACTTAGGGATATGTACACGATTCCCGCCATATATATAATTAAAAAAAGCCCGCACTTATTCGTCCCATAAGACCCACTGGGAAGATTTGGGCGAAGAAGTACCTCGAGTGAGAACAAGAGCAGCAAGATCGTGTCTTTTGGAAGGAAAAAGAATTCTTGTTTATTGTGGCTTGCAACTCTCAGCAACAAGATATGTATAATTTCTGGGAAAGAATATTTGTGTTTAGTATTTGTGCGTAGAAATTTTAAGCATATAAAAGTGAGATTATTCAGTATTGTGTGTTGATCTTCCCTATATGCTTCGTGTAATAGTTCTACATAATTGCAAGGTGTACTAATTCAAAGACTATCCACGCAATTCACCTATTCACTGCCCTGGCCTTCCCTGTATTGGGAAGGCCTTTTTCTGTCCTTCCTTCGAATGGCTGCGTTTAATTTATGTTACACGTTATCGTATTCAGATTTTGATACATATGGTGTCGTACTTAAATATACACATATGCATATGTGTTTATTTGTATGTAAATACATACATACATACATACATATATATATATATATATATATATATATATATATATATATATATATATATCTAAATATAAATTTATGTATATAATAGATACTTAGAAGTAGAGAGATAGAAGTTGAGGTAGACAAGAAGAGAGACAGAAGAAGAAATGAAAAGAGGATAAGGGTAAATAGAAGATAAACAGATAAACAGATAAACAGATAGATATATAGATAGACAGACTGACAGACTAACAGACATACAGATATACAGAAAGAGAGAGAGAGAGAGGGAAAAACAAAATAAAATCCTTTCCTTATAAAAATAAGGAAAACAGAAGTCCATAAGCTCACCTGTGCCGACACGAGGCCCTTGCGCATGCGCGGGAGGTCCGTGTGCGAGTACGGAGACTTCCCCCAGGGCTTCTCATGCGTCAGGTCTCGAGACAGGTTGAAGGAGTGCAGCTTGTTGTGCAACAGCATCCGGAGGTTCCACGCGAGGTCGTTGTGGCTGCGGGGGGGTGGGGGTGGAAGGGGGTTGGAGGGTGGAACGGGGTGGGGGTGGAAGGGGTTGGAGGGTGGGGGGTTGGGGGGGAGGGAGAGGAGGCAAGGGGAGAAGAGTAGAGTCATTCTACATCGAGCATCAAAATGTATGTTTATTAATTGGAAGTGTATAAATATATATAAGTATATATATTTATATCTTTATCTCTCTATCTCTCTCTCTATGTATATATATATATATATATATATATATATATATATATATATATATATATATATATATATATATATATATATATATATATATATATATATATATATATATATATATATATAAAGAAGACACACTGGCAGACAAACAGAGAGGGCTTGAAGCGTTTTTATACTGACATGCCTCAGATATTTTGAAAAATGAAGTCTGTTCAAAAATGACACGCGGAACAGCCCCGTCATTGTTGTACTATGGCCACACTGGTCCAGTTTCTCATAGAAGGGCGAGCAAAGTGCTATTATGAGCTCCTCCCTGCTACTCCGTCGGCAACCTCCGCAATATTTTCTGTCGCCAGGCCATTTGCATAAAAATATTTCTGGAAATTTCTTCCGTAAATCATTTGGATTTTGTTGGGTAAATATGTCATTCATTTTTAGTTCTCCAGTCAGAGGAAGGTATTGCACGGATCCATCCGGATTACTGTTCAACTCCTTTTGCAACGTGACATTTTCAATTGAAATGAAAGGGTGACAAGGTGCGCGTAGAAATGAATTTCTGAAGGTGGTCCTGGCGATACAATAGAGTGAAACAAAGGAGAAACACCGTGAAGCAACATATTGTATATATATATATATATATATATATATATATATATATATATATATATATATATATATATATATATATATATATATATATATCCCACTACAGTTGCGTAAAAGATGCACAGAAGTTTGATACGACCTGATATCACAGCAAATATCCCCCCCCCCCCTCAGACGTGTGCAGAATTATGAAGCAATCTTTCGTATATATATCTATTTCCCCTTCGAGGAGGTTGTAATTCACCGCTTACAATAACAGCAAAAATTGACTCGTGGGCAGTGGCAGTAAACGTCTCATATAACAAGGATTTACAACAGGTCCTTCTACAGCCTCCTATCACACAGCCTGGTCTCTGACGGGTTTACAAGCCTTCTACTGAAGAGTGGACGACGCCGTATATCTTCCCTTTTCTTATCACTCGCCTCTTTCTTATCCGTAAGAATCTTGTAACAGTCTATTGTTCGTTAATTAATACGACGGATTCAGACAGGCATACGGAACGTAAGATTGTAATAGTAGTAGTAGTAGTAGTAGTAGCTGTATTGTAGTAGTAATATTAGTAATACTAATCTTAGTAGTAGTAGTAGTAGCAGTAGTCGTAATAGATACAAAGGTATGAATATTGTAGTAGACAAAGAAGAAGAAGAAATTAAGAGGAAGGAGAGAAAGAAGGCAAAAAGGAGAAAAATAGACACCGAAGGAAAAAAAAATATTCCCAAGAAGAAAATGTAGATGAACAAGAAATTCTGACAGTACTTAGAGGTTTACAAAAATGTAAGCAGAAGCCTTCCCAGCCTTTTCAACGTTGCTTTGGCGGCTCTTGAGTACAGCAGTCAAAGAGACCGAGCGAGACCCATCGAGGGATAACGACCACGCGCGAGACCTCGGCGAAGACACTCTTAGGGAACGGCGCGTGTTGGGGTACAGAGAGAGAGAGAGGGGGGGGGGAGAGAGAGAGAGAGAGAGAGAGAGAGAGAGAGAGAGAGAGAGAGAGAGAGAGAGAGAGAGAGAGAAAGAAAGAAAGAGAGTGAGGGAGAAAGAGAGAGAAAGAGAGGGCGGAGAGTGAAGGTAAGGCGGAAGGTGAACTGGATGCTAAATGGGGATAATGAGAGAGAGAGAGAGAGAGAGAGAGAGAGAGAGAGAGAGAGAGAGAGAGAGAGAGAGAGAGAGAGAGAGAGAGAAAAGAGAAGGGAATTGTCTTAAAAGAGGAGGGGAATGTGAGTCAAAGAAGAAAGAAGAAGAAGAAGCGAAGGCCCTTGTGGTTTAATGAGCTAAATGAACACGATAATACGAAGCTGAAACAAGAAGAAGAGAATGATGCAAGGACGTGAAGGAGAGGTAAGTGAGGTGAGATGAGCCGTTCGAAGGATGAGAGGAGAAGGGAAAGAAGAAAGGAGGGAATAAGAGTAGGCAGATTAAAACAGGAACGAAGAGGAGTGTGGGAGATGAAGAAAGGGTAAAAGGTGTAGAAGAGGCAGTAGAAGAGGCGAAGTAGGAGTAGGAAAGAGGAGGTAGAAAGGGGGGGTAAATGAGGTAGAGAGGTGGGGGGGGGGAGTAGAGGAGGTAGGAAAGTACTGGAGAGAAGAAGAGGTAGAGAGGTGGGGGGAGGGAGGAAGAAGAAGAGTTGGAGAGGGGGTCGGGGAGAAGGGGAGGAGGTAGAGAGGAAAGGATGAGGGAGGAAGAAGAGGAGGTAGAGAGGGGGCGTGGGAGAAGAAGAGGAGGTAGAGATGGGGGAGAAGGAGAGTAGATAGATAGGAGGAGGAGAAGGAAAGGAGATGGTAGAGAGATGGGGTGGGAGAGGGAAGAAGAGAAGGTGGAAGAGAGGGGAGAGGAGATGAAGAAGAGGAGGAGGTAGAGATGGTAGGGGAAGGGGGGGGGAGGGGAGAAGCAGAAGAGGGGGAGTTGCGGGAGCGATATACCACTCCTGCACAAAAGCCTCGATCAATGGCCGGAGTGAGGACTGAGGCAGACTTTAAAGGGATCATTTCCACCCTCCTGTGCACCTTGGGTATTGGGGAAACCGCCGTCTGATACTGCGAGAAGGGGGAGAAGGGGGAGGGGCGAAACGAAGAGGTATGGAGAAAGAGGAGGAGGGGGAGAAGATGAGAGAAAGGAAGAGAAGAGAAGGAAGAAAGGTGAAAGTGGAAGGGGAGGAAGGAGACAAAGGAGAGAGCCAACGCCTCCAAACACGCATTATATTGGGGGAGGGAAGACGGGAGAGGAAGGAAAAGAATGGAGGAGGTATGGAGAGGAAGATGAGAGAAACGGAAAGACGAGAAGAAAGGAAGGAGAAAGAAGAGGAGAGAATGAAGGAAGAAGGAAGAAGAGGAAGAGGAAGATGCCTCCAAACACGCATTATATTGGGGGAGGGAAGGCGGGAGAGGAAGGAAAAGAATGGAGGAGGCAAGAGAGGAAGATGAGAGAAACGGAAAAACGAGAAGA
Source organism: Penaeus japonicus (assembly GCA_017312705.2). Classification (NCBI taxonomy): domain Eukaryota; kingdom Metazoa; phylum Arthropoda; class Malacostraca; order Decapoda; family Penaeidae; genus Penaeus; species Penaeus japonicus. The sequence goes on from BOPN01000103.1 coordinate 274,533, forward strand.
AAGGAAGTCGAAAGAAGAGGAGAGAATGAAGGAGGGAGGAAGAAGAGGAAGAGGAAGAAGCTGCCTCCAAACACAACATTATATCGGAAATACAATCATTAAGCTTTTTTTCCCCCATGTATTGTTATGGCTTCTGATACTCTCATCCAGGGAGGGGGGAGGGGAAGGGGAGAGGGAAGGAGAGGTATTACGAAGAGGAAGAACAGAATGAGAAGGCTTTTGGGTGGAAAGAGGACGAGATAAGGGGAGTATTTTTCTTTGAGGGTGGAGGGGGGGGGGGTAAGAAGAGGGAGGAGATGGAAGAAAATTGTGTGCCGGAATGTGAAAAGAAAAGCACGGAAGGGAAGGGGAAGCGACGAGAGAGAAAGAAAGAGAGAGAGAGAGAGAGAGAGAGAGAGAGAGAGAGAGAGAGAGAGAGAGAGAGAGAGAGAGAGAGAGAGAGAGAGAGAGAGAGAGACAGAAGTACCCAATTACGGAAGAGGGAAAGAGGGACAACTAAATCAAATCATGATATAATCATCATTGAATAACAATATGACCCAGACAATGGGTGACCAAGCAGGGGAAGATCTCGCATTTTGGAAAGATAATTTAAAAAAGTGAAAAAAAAATCATTAAATGGAAAAAGATTATCTTAGAATGGTGGAAAGAACGAATTGAAGATCTATCTTGAGACAAACTAAATGGCCCCGAAAGAAAGGTGATAACCGCAGAAGATAAGTAAGTAAAATACTTTCAGGAAAAGTAGAAAGGGAGATAAGAGAGATAACACGAATGAATGGGTTTGAAGATAAGAGGAAGGCTATCAGAAAAGGCAAGAGAGAAACGCAAGGATAATTAGCGATGTAATTGCCGTTTAAAGGAATAATTAAGTATTTAAAATAAATGATATGGACTTGCATACATCTAATCTAAGAAGCAATGCCATCTAAATTAATCAAAAAAGAATAAAGAGAACTATGGATAAAAAAAAAAGAATATAAAAAGGAAAAATACATAATCAACGTACCTAGAATAATAACGAATACATATATGCATAGATGTAATAAGCGCTAAAGAAAGGTCTAGCGCCAATCTAGTAAATGTGAATGACCTAATACAGCTAACAAGGGGGGACGAGAGCCCCAATCCGCAATAGATAACGGGAGATAGATAGGGAAAGAGATATAGGGTTAGGGAGAAGGAGGAGGAAGATGCAGGGGCTGCCTCCATGAATACTGGCCGGAGGATGAAAGGGACTTGTTCAAAGTGCGAGGAATAAAGGGCGACATGATTTGAACAGCAGGAACGCGGAATGAGGAAGAGGGGTTCCTGAGCCGAAGGATGGCGAGGGAAAGCAGTTGTTTGGAATGAATAGTAATTGGCGAGGGCAGTTGTTTTACGCCGAGGGGGCGAGGACGACACCTCTCTGGAATCGGCATAGCCTTTGATGAAATAGGCTTGTTTTCCAAGGAGGGAAGGAAGGGTGAAGGGGTGAAGGGGAGGGAGGGATAGGAAGGGGAGGAGGAGTAGGAGTAGGAGGGGGGGAGGGAGGAAATAATGCGAGAGCTGATCGCGACTCGAAATGAATATGTGATTTACCTTCTTTCGGAAGGGTGTGAGGTGGGGGACTGTTCCTGCGGAGGAGAGAATAAGTGGTATTAGTTTGGGGACAACATGGGCAGATATAATAAATGCAGGTATATATGGAGATGTATACATATTTATATATATATTCCTATTTCTACTTATATCTATACCTATTCACTTATATATTTACACACACATACACACACACACACACACACACACACACACACACACACACAACACACCCTCACACCAACCTATTCTCTGGGGAGGATGGACACGCATTCACTTCCCGGGCCAGGATTAGGATATATATATATATATATATATATATATATATATATATATATATATATATATATATATATATATATATATATAAAGTTCGTGCGAAAGATTCAAAGAACGAAGTAATTTAGAAGAATAAATAAGAACAGTCAAAAAGAATGAAAAAAATAATAGCGTCGGAGCGGGTAGTCCCCGAGGAATGAAGGGGACATAAGGCGCCGTAAAATATGCGGCATGAATACTCCAAAGTAGCGGGAGGAAGTGACTGAGAAGATCGCATGACATCTGGGCAGAGGAAGGTACGAGCGCATCAGCTGATACAAGGGAGGGAATTGTCAACTAAGAGGACATTCATTCATAGACAGTGCATATGCGTGTGTGTATTTGTGTTTGTGTTTTTTTTGTTTGTTTGTGTGTTTATGTTTGTGTGCTTGTGTTTGTGTTTGTGTTTGTTTGTGTGTGTGTGTGTGTCTGTGTGTGTGTGTGTGTGTGTGTGTGTGTGTGTGTGTGTGTGTGTGTGTGTGTGTGTGTGTGTGTGTGTGTGTGTGTGTGTGTGTGTGTGTGTATGAAGAAGAACGAAAATCCAAAACGGAAGAGAGGAAAGAAAAACATAGAAAAATAGGCAGAGACAATGAGAAAGAGTGGAGACCTCAAGGAAAGGAAAGGTCAGAGTGGGAGAGACACAGATACGGCAAAGAAAATGCACAAAGAGCGAGTTAAAAGGATTTTTTCTTCTTCTTCCTGTTTGTATGCTTTAGTCTTATTTCTTTTAGGGGTGAGTTTAGTGTCTGTTTTTTTTTTTTTTTTTTTTTTTTTTTTTTTTCGTTGTTGTATTTGCTCTTATTGGTGATTTTTATATTTCTAGTGCTTTTGCTCATTTCTTACATGAGGTGGACGAATTTCTTTCTCTCTCTCTCTCTCTCTCTCTCTCTCTCTCTCTCTCTCTCTCTCTCTCTCTCTCTCTCTCTCTCTCTCTCCCTCTCTCTCTCTCCCGTTCTCTTTGTGTGTGTACATTACTCCTTTTGTGTACCTGCATGTTTCTGTGCGTACTTGTGTCTGTGTTTGTTTAATCGTTTGCCCGGGTGTGCGTGCATGTTTATACGCACCTATCGACAAGCGCGTGCGTGTGCTTGTGCGTGCATATATCTCCCTTTTCACCCTAGACTATTAGCAGACCAGTGATGAATGAGCTCGTTCCGTGTTTTATTGACATAAGTCATTCTAGTTTATGGCGGAGATCCTTTAATTAGACAATCTTAGGATACATTAGGGATTGGCTCTATTGGTATTTATGGCTCTAACTTTTTTCGTATATTTACAGAGGCGATTTTAACTACGCAAATTAAGACCTTCGGGCCATTCATTATAAAATAAGATGGCTTCCCTTGTTCTCATTTGCATTATGGATCGCCTGTGTCTTTCTCAAAATCACCTGCTTCGGTCGTACCAGCGGACCCTTTCCTCTTTATTTTGGAATCGCGCTCGAAATTTATCTTTTCGTAAGCAGAGGCAAAATGCCGCCCTTCTTCCTTTCAAAACGATGATGATTATTAACCTATCAAAATAGAAAATAATGATAATCGCCCCCCCCCCCAAAAAAAAAAAAAAAAAAAAATATATATATATATATATAATAATAATAATAATAATAATAATAATAATAATAATAATAATAATAATAATAATAATAATAATAATAATAATAATTAATAATTAATAATTAATAATAATAACAAATGCTAATGATGATAATAGAAAAAATAATGGAACAAATAATAATGTTAATGACAATAACAAACGACCAAGGAAAAACATCCCCCCCCCCCCAAGGCCTAAGCAATCATCAATGCTTGGAGACCTGACGAAAGGAGGTGGCGAGGGACGGGAAAGTGGGGCGCGGAAGGATAGAAGGATAGATCAACAACAGCTGTAGGAGGCGAAGGGACCAACGGAGGCAGAAGACCACGACGCAAGTCAATATTTGTAGAATCAACGGAACTCTGTTTTAACGGGTCGAGTTTTTAATCAGTGGCGACGTTGAGAGATGAGTTTCCTTTTGGGAGACTCTCCAGGCAAAGTCATTTTGTTGTAACTCTGAAGTTTCGAGACGAACCTGTCCGTTCTTTTTTTTCTCTCTCTCCATCTTCTTATTTGTCCATTTTCTCTCTTTTCTTTATTTTTCCCACTTGGTACATTTCTGTAGATTCTTGGTCCAGTTTTTCTAGGGATTAATTTTGTTTAACATTTAGTTTATGAATTTGTGAAACCTAAGTAAGTAAATATATTTAGGCATAGTTATGCGCCTGGTTTTTCACATAAATTTGGGCATATACATTTTCTCATGTACCTAAACAAGAAGAAGAAAAAAAGTAACAATGACCACTAATGTTTTCTTCTTAACTCCTTGTAAGTTTTAAAGCGCGGACATTCCTAGCCACAATGTTTAATACTTTCCAGGCACGGCAGAAATTACCATCATGGTTGGCAAAGTTTAACAGATGGCTCGCAGCTGTTCCCATGACCAGCTCCGCGCCAGCTACACAATGATTTATGTCTCCACGTGAGCCGCCGTGATCTCACCCACGAGAGATAAACAAAGTGCTACGTTTATGACTACCTTTTTTAAACCGTAGATGTTTAAGTAAAGTATGGCGGGGGCGGCGAGAGGCGGCAGTGGCCAGTCACTACCAATTTAGCGGCGGTGAAAGGATGGTTGCGTAAAGTAATGGATAACGTCCTGTGCGTGTTTTAACTGGCTGGGTGTTCTCTTTCCCTCTTGGCCCTTTCCTCTTCGGGGCTCCGCCTCCTTCCTTCTGGCTCAGACTATATATATGTATGTATATATGTATATATACGTATTATATATATATATATATATATATATATATATATATATATATATATATATATATATATATATATACATATATATATATATACATATATATATACACACAAATATATATATATATATATATATATATATATATATATATATATATATATATATATATATATATATATATGTATATATATACATATACATATATATATATACATATATATATATATATATATATATATATATATATATATATATATATATATATATATATATGTATGTATGTATAATGTGTATATGATATATATATATAATATATATATATATATATATATATATATATATATATATATATATATATATATATATTCAACTCATATTCACATTTACATTTACACTACAAACGAAAAACTCACTCACACGTACACAAACACAAAGGCAGAGGAAGCCAAGAAAACAGTCCGAGACAAAGAAATAGGACAAACACACATACAAAATAAGAGCAAACACTTCCCCCTCCCCCCCCCCCCCCCCCCCCCCCACCCTCCCCCAGCAAAACCGACATTTCCCCCCTTCTCTCCGCCGTCTGGATCCGCCCACCCCTTCCCCCCCAAGACATCCCCCTCCCCCTACCCCCCCCACCCCCTCGCCCTCCCCCTGCCCCTACCCCCCCACCCCCTCGCCCTCCCCCTCCCCCCTATCATCCGGCGGAGATGGATGTGCGATTGAATTTCTTCTAATTAAACATTCACGTCTGGCCCGATGATGG
>BOPN01000103.1:287500-296316 GCA_017312705.2 Penaeus japonicus
CAATATCCACCGCGAAGGAAAGTATCCTCAATAATGATAACGCACACCACCCCTCCCCTCCACCCACATAACCCCTCCCTCCCACCCTGCCCAAGCCCCTCACCCCACGCAACCCCTCACCCTCCACCCCCCTAACACTCACCCACCCTTTACCTCCCACGCCCATGAATTCCGCCATTGCTCATCTGCGGCGGGCGTAAGGGGCGAACTAACATCGTGAAGGCAAAAGCTACGAGCATTCTTCCCCGCTCTCTTTAGGCCCTTTACCCCCCCCCCCCCCCCTCGCCCCCCCTGCAAAAAACTTCGATGATTGACGTACTCAGACCCCTTCTTGCTTATCACCCTCTTCCGAATTCCCCCTCCCACCCCTTTATTTTTCTTCCGTTTTCCTTTTCTATGTAGATATTTATTTTCTTAATTTTTCTTAATCTCTGTCTCTGTGCGTTTCTCTCTCTCTCTCCCTCTCCCTCTCCCTATGCACAATGGGAAGAAGAGGTGTGTAGACGAAGAGAGGGAGAGAGAAGAGAAGCGAAGAGAAAAGACAAATGAGAAAGAAAGAGAAAGTGCCGACGGAAAAAAAAAGAGAACGAGAAGAGGAAAACCAACACGAACAGGGCGAGAGGAATAAAACAGGGAGATAGAAGAAAAAGAATATAAGATAGAGAGAGATAGAAAAAGCAGAAGAGAAAGCAGGCACACCGTTTGAATGAACGAATTCTCACAATCACGAATGGAATTTTCCTGTACATTGTGTCGAGGACTCTGGCCCGCCCTTCATTAGTAAGAGGCCCGAATCACAAAGACGCCGGATGTGTAATCTTAGCTCGGCTGAGGAGAAGTTTTCCCGGGTCTTTCTCTCTCGCATCATCCCCCCCCCACCACCCCCCTTCCTCCTCCGACCTCCTTGTCTCTCGTTCTTACTCCCTTATCCCTTCCCTGCCCCTGTCTCCCTCACCCCTACCTACCACCTCCTCTTCTCTCCTTCTCGCTCCTTACTTTGCTTCCTCGGCCTTCTTATTTCATCTATTTCCTTCTCTTTTTTTTCTCCTTCTTTTTTACCTTCTTTTTTCTTCTTTTTTTATTGTCATTTCTATAAATTTATCTTCTCTTCTTTTCATGCTTATCATCATTATTGCATAATTATTATAATTTTGATACTAATACTATCAGTAATGATAATGATATTTTTTAATATCATTATCATTATCCTTATCGTTATCAATATTATTATCATTACTATCATCATCGTCAGTATTATCCTTTTTACTATTACCAATATCATTATCCTCATTATCATTATTTTGTTATTATTATCATTATCATAATTATCATTGTTATCATTATCATCGTAATCATTATTACCATTATTACTATCATTACCATTATTATCATTATACTATTATCATTAATGTAATCATCCTTACTACTACTACCATTACTACTACTACTACTATAATTACTTCTACTATTACTACTAGTTCCATTATCATTATCATTATCGTCATCACTATCATTAAATTGAATTCCTTTCATTCCCCAAATCTGCCTACATCACCATCCTCTTCCGCATCCTCTTCTACCCGCTTTCTTAGAAGCCCCCCCCCCCCCTCTTCAAGATCTTCAACCTTCTCCTTTTCCCTCATTTATCCTTCAACATTTCCCTCTCTCCTCTCTCTCTGTGTCTCGGTCTCTCTCTGTGTCTCGGTCTCTCTCTGTCTCTTCTCTTTTCACTCACTCCCTCCCTTCCTTCCTCCCTCTTTCCTTTGCAAACACACTTCTCTCTCTCTCTCTCTCTCCCTGCCTCTCTCCCTCCTTTCCTGCGGCAGGACTCTCCTTTTGCTGACCAGGCTACCGCCCTTTCTCCTCCTCTCAGGGGTAGGGGAAGGGGAGGAGATGAAAGGGGGACCTTCTTTTTATGGGGGGGGCGGGGAGAGGGGAGGGGGACGGTAAGGGGAGAGGCGAGGAAAACAAGAACGGGATAGGAGAAGCAAAGCCAGAGGAGGAGAGAGGTAAACGAGGGGATATGTATAAGGGGAAGGGAAGCAAAGCAAAGCGAGAAGCCAAGATAAGGGGAAAGAAGGAAGCAAGAGAAGAGAGAAAGAGGGAAGTAAGGGCAGTACAAAGAGGGAAGCAAAAACAGGGATAAAGAGAGAAGCAAAGATAGAGAAACAACAAAGATAGGAAGAAGCGAGAGAGAAAATAAGACGGAAGCAGGCAGAGAGAAAAAGAGAGAAGCGATGACAGGGAGAATGAGAGGACCAGAGACCAGAAGAATGAGAGAAGCAAAGAAAAACAAAAGAAAGATGTAAAAATAGCAAGGAAAGAGAAAAAAAGACAAAAGAAAAAAAAAAAAAAAAAAAAAAAAAAAAAAAAAAAAAAAAAAAAAAAAAAAAAAAAAAAAAAGATGAGAGCAAAGACAAAGAGAAAGACTAAAGCAAACAAGGAGAAATGAAGAAGGAGGAGAGGAGAGGAGAGGGGGGGGGGGAGGGGGGAAGTCGATCCAAGGGAGGAGTCCGGTTGTTCCTCAGTTGTAATAATGAACTTTTAGCCCCCCTTCTGCGATCTCCAAAGGGTCGGAACGCGGCCAAGTTGCTCAGAGAGAAGGACCTTTACTTCATCGTTAATTCCAATCACATTGATACCGGTTCTCTTGGGGGGTAGGGGTAGGGGGAGCTGGGGGGACTGGGGGGAAGGGTATATATTCCTCTCTATCTCGCTCTCTCTTTATGGCTGTCTGTCCACGCTTTCATTCCTTTTTGTCTGTCTGTCTGTCTGTCTGCCTGTCTCTGTGTCTGTCTCTGTCTCTGTCTCTGTCTCTGTCTCCGTCTCCTTCTCTGTCTCTCTCTTTCCCTCTCTCTTTCCTTCTCTCTCTCTCTCTCTATCTCTCTCTCTCTTAGTGTCTGTGCATGTGTATGTGTCTCTTTCCCTGCCTCCCTTTATCTCTCCATGTACCTGTCTGTCTGCGTTTGCAAGAGCTTTTCATAGCAACAAATTACACATCGATGCAATAATCAGTGAACCCTGCTTCCTCCGGGACGGCCACTTATCCTCTTCGTCATGGGAGAGTCATATAAATGTTGCATTCAATATTGCAAATCCACCAAAACCTAACAGACTCCAGCAGGGGTCCGACAGCCGATCGATGACTTGCGAAATATACTCCAGTAAAACGGGTGTTATGAGAAAAATAACGAACTGACAACTTAAACGTTTTACTGGCATGATTACGCTGATAATTACGCTAATTGCCTGGAGGCGCTGGCGTGCATGCAGTCGTGGATTTAATCTCCGTTGGATATCAAATGATTACTTTACACTTGAGCGAGCACAAAACACCGAAAAATACAGCATCCTCCGAGGATCCTTAGTGTTATTTGATCTCATAAAGGGAAGATGTCGGTCAGAAAACACGATGATTACAATTTTCTACACGATTTACGCGAATTCGTTGAAATATCGTCTGGGCAAGAAGACTTCTTTGATTTTTTTTTTTTTTTTTTTTTTTTTTTTTTTTTTTTTTTTTTTTTTTTTTTTTTTTTTTTTTTTTTTTTTTTTTTTTTTTTTTTTTTTTTGAAAGAGGGGGAGGAGGGGGGAGCATGATACGGGGGGGTCACGTGTTAGGATGAGGAGGCTCTTCATCGACGCCCGCCATGCATAAGACATGCAATCGATTAAACGCTTTTAAATCCTCTTGCTAAGTGAGCAATCCAGTTAAAATAATGAACCTTGATCCGAGATACCCATCTTCCCCCTTCGGGAAAATGGCGTATAAAATGAAACCATCACCTGGGAATAAAAAAGAAAAAGAAAAAGAAGATGGAGAAGTAGAAGAAGAAGGAGAAGTAGAGCAAGGAGAAAAGAAGAAGAAGAAGAAGAAGTCGAACAAGAAGAAGTAGTAGAGCAAGAAGAAAAGAAGAAGAAGAAGAAGATAAAGAAAAAGAAGTAAAAGAACAAGAAGAACAAGAAAAAGAGAGAGGAAAAAAAGGCAGCCAAAGGAAACTAAAGAAAAGGTTCAAGGAAGTTGTACACGCACTGACCCGTATCATTCGCCAGTCGACGTTATGAATTTGGAGCTGGATAAAAGCACTTTCTTCCCCGTAATGGACTCGGCCACAATAGGGGAAAACAGGAAGTAACGCCTTTCCTACACTATGGTTCTACACCCGTGACTTCCTCCATCTCAGCTGAGGGAAAACTAGATGGCCTCTTTCTCTTCTTTGTTGCGAGATGGAGCACAAAAGGGGATGTTAGCATTCACCTTTTTTTTTTTCTTCTTCTTTTTTTCTCTCTTTCTCTCTCTCGGGGTACTTAAAATGTTAAAAAAGGGAGTGGATGTGTCAGGCACGGTTATAAGGTTCAGTGTTTCTACGATTATGGAAGCTTTGTTGTAGTTTTTTTTTCTGATACTATGCTTGAAGGGAGTAGCGGCTTCAAGGTTTTATAAGCTGTTATATTACGCGTCGAAAGGTTAAGTGGGGAAAAAGGGAAAGTAAAAGTGAGAAAGAGAGAGACAGAGAGAGAAAAAGAGATGGAGAGATAGATAGATAGATAGAGAAATAGAGATATAAGTGAGAGAGAGAGAGAAAGAGAATGAAAGAGTTAGAGAAAAGACAAATAAAGCAAAGCAACAAGATTTTTTCCAACAGATCAATCGATCAAATGGAAATGACGAATAGCAATCGGACAAGAAGGGAAAAAAAGGAGGAGCTTAGTTCCACCGTTATACCAAATGGGTCTCCCCTTCGTCTCTGGGGTGTCGGGTAACAAGGCTGTAGTGACAGGCTGGTTGGCCGTCTAGGCCTATGGATCCCTAGGCCTACTGGCTGTTGTGACTCAAGGGAGCACAAGGAAAATTAGACGAAAAGGGGGTCGACGTGGTGTGGCGGAAGAGGAGGGGGGAGAGAAGAGAGAAAGCAAAGTTTCGTTAGTTTCTTCAAGAAATAAAAACAAACCTACATACAGCAAACCCCTTTTCCTTTCTTTTACCCATTCAAGCAAAGATACGAAGGGACAGACCTCCATTACCCCTAACCCCTTACCCCTTACCCCTTACCCTAACTCCCCCCCACTCCCCACCCTTACTCACCCCAACCCCCCTCGGCGTCGTAGCGTAATCAGAGCCGCGGCGGAATCTCAGCCGACGCCTTAGAAGACACGAAAAGGCGAAACGCTCGGTTAATTTCCGAGTGGGGCGCCGCGGGAAGGCAACTGACGACGAGTCCCCGGGGCGTGATGCTCGCTTGGGTGACCACCATCTTATTAGATTTTGTGGGATTTTGCCGAAGACGGTTTGGAAAGCTCCGTGCGTGAGGGAAACCTAAACAAACATGGAGAAATAGAGGAAGAAAAATATATGTGTGTAAACTTCCTTGCCACTTCCTAAGAATTTCAGCTTCTTCCTCAGAAAGCCTGGGCGTGATGGGGGATGGGGGAGGGGGGGGGGGGTGTTTGAGTGTTAGTCAGCGATTATGTTTACATGCGTGTTAATCGAGATATAATGTCCGGTGATACGATCTAGACCAGTGGTAATTGTTCATGTAGTTCAGAATGGTTGTTCTGTTCATATAATGGTATAAAAGTATTTGCAAATGTGCATGTACATACGCAAGTGCGCATACACACACACACACACACACACATGTGTATGTGTGTGTGTGTGTGTGTCTGTATGTGTGTGTAAATAAATAAATAAATAAATATATATATATATATATATATATATATATATTATATATACATATATATATACATATATATATATATATATATATATATATATATATATACACATATATATATATAGATATATACACACACACACACACACAGATATATATATATATATATATATATATATATATATATATATATATATATACATATACATACATATCAATTCAACATTACCTTAAAAACCTTAAGACCTTCTTCAATCACCCCTATTAGACTCCGCCAAAAAGGCACAAATCCCGCGATCATCCTTCAGAAGAAATCCCTCAACCCTCATAGACGCACCTCCCGCGACCTCCCCCTCCCTGGCATTAAAAAAAAAAAAAAAAAAAAAAAAAAAAAGGAGGACCTTCCATTGTGCCCGAGACCTGAGCGGGACCTTCTCTCACACCCCGAAACCTCCAATAAAGGGCATTAAGCGCCGCCGACGACTCAGTACAAGCAGAATGAGATGCAAATTGTTTCCGGCATCTTTCAGTCGCTATAAAAGCCGCTTGGTAATTAACTTCGTCATTAGTGCTCCAGGGAGAGCTCGGACGGGACGGTCTTATGAGGTGACAACAGGAGGACGAGGGTAAGTACTCCTCCGTCCGCGAGATGGGAGGAGAGAGATCAAAGAGAAAGAAGGAGAGAGAGAGAGAGAGAGAGAGAGAGAGAGAGAGAGAGAGAGAGAGAGAGAGAGAGAGAGAGGAGGGGGGTGAAGACAGAGAGTAGGAGCAAGTAAGAGGAGAAAGATGAAGGGGGAAGGCGGGAGAGAAAGAGGGAGGGAGAAAGATAGAGAGAGAAAGAGAGAGAGACATAAATACAGAGAGAGAGAGAGAGAGAGACTATTAGATAAAATATTCCACAGGTCAGAACAATTGGTCAGCGGTACACGGTGATACACAGAAATTGCATATTGATTCGGTAATGCAATTGAACAGCAAAATAGAAAAAGTACACATTAGCCAAAATTCGAAATAAAAAGTAATGCAGTATTCCTCCTGCTCAAACATTACCCATCCTTTTCGACGGGGGAAACGCTAAAACAGAACAGTAATAACCATAGTGAAGAAATTACCATCATTGCTCACGGTATGACGTTGAGCAGAATGGATCATATCAGAACAGGGGGTTAGGGGGGTACACGGAAAGGGGGGTCAAGTGAAGGGAATATGAAAGGTATGGATAGAGAAGGAGAAGTGTAGGGGGTGAAAAGGAAAGAAAGTAGGAGATGGGCGGGATAGGAGGTATGTGAAGGAGGGGAATATGGGGGATATGTGATGAAGAGGAAAATGGAGAGGGGGGGTGGGGGATAAGGACTCGTATATTAGGTTGCTCAGGAGAGATGAGTGAGAGGGGGGTAAACTGACCCCTTACTTTAAAACTAAAGCAGGCGAAGAAATTATAACAAACACGAACAAGACCTCTACAAACACTTAACAATTATGACCACGAGAGCAACAAAAAGAGAATCCTGAGGAGCAGAGAGAGCAGCCGCCACTTTATGGATTCTCCGGCTAAACAACTATCACGAGAAGAAAATAAACATTCACTTCATATCAAAACGACGGAAAGAAACGGCAATGAAACAACCCTCTCCTCCTCCTCCTCTTCTTCTTCTTCTTCTTCTTCTTCCTCCTCCTCCTCCTCCTCCTCCTCCTTCTTCTACCCCCTCTCCACCTCCTACCCCCTATCCACTTCCTACCCCCTCTCCACCTCCTACCCCCTATCCACTTCCTACCCCCTCTCCACCTCCTCCTACCCCCTGCTCTTCCCCAAACGCCTCCTCCCATTATTACTACGCTACATCCATCAAACAAAGATAGAGACAACGTCAACGACAAAACCACTGTAAACAAAGTATTAAAATGAAAATGAGAGCAGAAGGAAAGAAAGGAAGAGAGAGAAGGAGTGGGCCAATCTCCTATTCCACCCTCTTCCATCTTCCACCCCGCTGCTCCTTCCCCTCTACGTCCTCCTCCCTCATTTGCCCTACGGACCCCTTTCGGCTCCTCCAACACCCATACGGCGTGAGTTGTGGCCACTTCACCCACTGACAAGCACAGATGCTTTCACTCCGTTATCTCCGCAGGTCTGGGGTTTCGCCTGTCCGATGATGAAGCATGATGCTTATCTCACCCTCGTCTTCCTGGAGGTTCCGGAGATAAAGGAGCAGTTCTGGAGAGGGACTTGAACCCTGGTCCTCGATGCATACCTCGCGAGCATCAGCTGCAGGATTACCCGCCTCCCTAGAAGACAACGCCATATTGTGTCGAGGCGCTCGTCGGCGCGAATATTCCGTTTGCTTCGGAACACCGAGGTAAGAAAATGACTTCATACTTCCTAGATATTTTGGTTCATTTTACGGGTTGTTTACAGTCGTCGTAATTAACGATATTCCTTTAAAGGAAAGCATTAAACCCCATCTCTAAAAAAAAGGCATTTTTCTAATCGTCCGCTTTATTTCCCTTGTAACATTTTTCTCTTCGCATTAAGTTCGTTAAGTAAAAGTGATTTGCATAAATTGTCACTCTATTTCAATGTCTATTGCTACTCAAAGTCATTTTGAAATCCCAGCGAAGAAAAAAAGTTTCCACATTGCTTCATTGAGTCTCGTGTTTGTGGTTTGAAGAGCAGCGAATTTATTGTTATGTGGCGATAACCCCATCTTCCATTGTTTATTTACGGCTCGTGTTCTTGATATAGTACAAGAAGGGGAATAAAAAAAAAAGGAGGGAGAAAGAGAGACAGTGGCGGAGATCTCCCAGCTTCCACATTCTTCCTTCCATTCTTTCATTCTCCTTGATATAGTACAAGAATTAGGGTAAAAATAAAAGGGAGAAAAATACAGTGGCCGAGATAGATGGACATGGATCTCACAACTTGCATTTTTTTTCTCTCTCTCTTTCTCGAGTCGTTTATCTTCGATCCTGTCTGGTGTTAATCCTCTCTTCGGAAACAAACATAACAACGGAACACAAAGAGATAGTATCTCATGAAATCCAGCGATCTTAATTAAAACCGTTTGATATATTAGATCTCTCTCTCTCTCTCTCTCTCTCTCTCTCTCTCTCTCTCTCTCTCTCTCTCTCCTTCCCTCTCTC
>BOPN01000103.1:307327-314827 GCA_017312705.2 Penaeus japonicus
TGGACGAGAAAATGCTGAATTTTCGATGTTAATTTATGCAGGAATCTTATAATGTAGAGATACTGGATGCTTGACACGAGTTATATTGTTTAATATTAAACATTATAACACCAGAGCGCTTTTTCCCTCTCTCTCTCTCTCTCTCTTTCTCTCTCGGAGAAATTATCGTTTATGAAGCTCGAATGAAAATGTTTGCACAATACAAACGTTTTCGGAGCAATGAAACAAAATGACTGAACGCATCGCGGGGAGACTTACATAAACGTCTTCGTAATTGCCAAATGTAATGTTTCAAGCTTTGGAAGGTGTGGGAATTAATGTACCCGGCATTAACATAACCGTTTTTTCTGCCTTCTAAATCTTTACGGGAGACCGAGATGGGAAAGATCCACTTCTACGCTGTGACGTTGGATCTCGCAGTGGGAGCGTGGTGGAGAGCGAGTGAACGCACAAAGGAGGGAAGAGAAAAAGGAAGAGAGAGGCAGAGAGAGAGAGAGAGAGAGAGAGAGAGAGAGAGAGAGAGAGAGAGAGAGAGAGAGAGAGAGAGAGAGAGAGAGAGAGAGAGAGAGAGAGGAAGGGGGGGGGATTGTGGGGGTTCTACTTCAGCTGCATCCTCCCATATCTTCTTATACCCGTATTTTTCCCATCATAAAAGACAACTTACTTTTTGAATATACTTATGATCTCAGCAATATCATCCGATGACATGAGAAGGTCCGGAAAGATCATATTTAGTGAAATTAGAATAGGTAAATAACACTTATTAAAAATAGAGGAGCGTATAATGATAGCGAAGGATACCTTAAGGCTGGTATCCAGATGGACTCAGACAAAAAAGACCTTTATTGCAAAGGGGGTAGAGTGAGGGGGGGGAGTCAAGAGAGGGTGAGGGAGAGGAATGAAGGGGTTGGTGGTGAAAGAGAGAGAGAGAGAGAGAGAGAGAGAGAGAGAGAGAGAGAGAGAGAGAGAGAGAGAGAGAGAGAGAGAGAGAGAGAGAGAGAGAGATGGAGAGAGAGAGAGAGAGAGAGAGAGAGAGAGAGAGAGAGAGAGAGAGAGAGAGAGAGAGAGAGAGAGAGAGAGAGAGAGAGAGAGAGAGGGAGGGAGGGAGAGAGAGAAACAGAGATAAAGGCAGAGAGAGAGAGAGATAGAGAGAGAGAGAGAGAGAGAGGGAGAGAGAGAGAGAGAGAGAGAGAGAGAGAGAGAGAGAGAGAGAGAGAGAGAAGGAAGGAAATCCTCTATCTACTTTTGAATTTCGTTTTGCTCCCTGATACCTCTTCCTTGAAGACCGAGTGCTGTATGAGTCTGCCCTCGGGAGGGCAGAGAGGGAGAGAGGGGGGGGTGAGAAGGCGTTTTGGTAGTTGAGGACAGAAAGAGGGAGAGAGGGAGGGAGGGAGTGGAGGAAAATGGAGGGGGGATAGACGTAATTGAGAGTATTATTATTATTCAATAGCATTCATTATTTCATTCTTATCATCAATATCTTTTCTTATCTGTTCGTTTTTCCTTTTCGTATCATTTTTAAGAGTCGAGTCTCGTACTGAAAAGGAAAACAAAGGAAAGATAAGATGGCCAATGATACGTCTTACATCGATATATCAGCTGCAGAGATTGAGAAATTAACATCCATGTGTTTCATACACACGAAGAAGGTGGGGGAGGCGGGGAATGGGGGGAGGGGAGGGGGCGAGAAGGAACGGAGGACGGGGTGGGATATGGGGGACTGGGGGGGTGGGGAGATACGGACTTCAAATATTAAATCCGGTTAATATTGCATTAAATCACTCACGGAGATACCATGATTAGTTGCAATAAATTACGTCGTATTGCAAATCAGGATCTGAGTTATTAACATAACACATCTCCCCGGGCATAACACACGAGACTTTATCAAACATTAGACCTCCACGGTAGAGTAAAATTCGACCTCAGCGAAATGTGATTTTCTTCTTCTTCTTCTTCTTCTTCTTCTTCTTCTTTTTCGAAAAATATGAGGCTGAGGAGAAGACACGTAAAAAACGAAAGAAACGATAAAAAAAGTGAGGAAGAAGGGAGGGAGGGAAAATCAAAATGGAAAAATAGAATAACAAAAAAAAAAGAGAATTTGAAAGAAAAAATGATAGAGAAAGAGGGGGAGAGAGGAAGAGGGAATAAAATAGGAAAATCAGAAACGCGTAAGAGATGTTTAGGAGAGAGTGACGACGGGCGTTGGCGAGAATACATGATCATTGCATTAGTATTTCGGAAACCTTTTGCTCTGCAGAATTTCAAAGAGGGGGAGAGAAAGAGGGAGGGAGGGGGAGAGAAAGAGAAAGAGAAAAAGAAAAAGAAAGAGAAAGAGAGGGAAGGAGGGAGGGAGGGAGAGTAAGAGGGAGAGGGAGAGAGAGGGAGAGGGAGAGGGAGAGGGAGAGGGAGAGGGAGAGAGAGAGAGAGAGAGAGAGAGAGAGAGAGAGAGAGAGAGAGAGAGAGAGAGAGAGAGAGAGAGAGAGAGAGAGAGAGAGAAAGAGAAAGAGAGAGAGAAAGAGAGAGAGAGAGAGAGAAAGAGAGAGAGAAAGGAAATTTTCTGACCAAACAAAATTCCCCTCTGTCCCTCCCCCCTCGCCCCCACCCCCTCGCCCCCCGCAAGCGAGGAAGGGCGTCTCGTACGCAGCCTACATCATGCCGGGCACTGGAAGATATGAAAACAGCAAGACTTTATCTTCACCAGCTGACAACCTCCTGTGCTCAGTCGGAATGCGTATTTTCTTTAATGAGGGCTTCCGACGCAGCGGGGCCGTCAATAACAAACCTCCACCTCATTAAGGGAGCTGTCTTTAAATTCGTTTCTGGTAATTTGATGTGGAGTCCTGGGAGGTCGTGCATGCGTGTGTTTTGCAGGTAGCCTTCTCTTTGATTCGCTTACGAATGCCTTTATTCAATGCTCAGGCATAAATAGACGTACAAACAAACTGGATGAATGAATAAAAGATACATATGAATAAAAGTAAGATAAGAAAAAAAGAATAATCAAGCAACAGAAGCGTAAGGACAGAGGAGGACAGAGAGGGGGGGGGGGGGGCGGGAACAATCATGTTATTAAAACATCACGATATTTTACCTCCCATTGACCATCCTCTCCTTTAAGATTTGTATCAAGAAGGACTCGCCTCTCTCCTTTCTTCCCTCCACCCTCCATTTTTTTTCCTCTCTTTTTTAGGCCTAAAGCCATTTCCTGATATGAGCACTTCTTTCGCATCATCTACCCTACGACCAAGACATCGAGGATCGTCGCCCGGGAAGGGAATGCGTCTCTAAGAACTCGAAAATGAAATAGGAAAATGCTGTGTAGCTCCGCGAGTGAGAGAGTGAGGGAGGGAGAGAGAGAGAAAAAAAAAAAAAATTGGGATATACTACAGACCTTCCCTAAAAAATGAAATGCCGAACGTATAAATGGAACTGTCACGGCCCAGAGTTTATCCCGCATCCCACCCCCTTACCCCCCTCAAAGAATTTCAATTTTCATACGTTCTATCCAAATATATGAGCACCAGGCACTCGGCAAATTACAATATTTTTCAGTCTATTGAGCGTACGCAGGGCCCATGCAGATTGGCTATTCTCCAGCCCGGCAACTTATACTTCCCAAGGGTGAGGTAAAGTTTGTGCGTAATTTTCTTAGTGTTCAGAACTTGGCTTGTTTAATTTTACTTGCCCTTCTGAATTCTGATGGTAAATTTTCCTTAATTACGAATAGGAGCCTATCTGAAAAGTTTCCATATTACATAAGGTCTCGAGTTAGCTATGGCCACCGGGTGCTGTAGTTCTGGCCCGTCCATCTCCGGGGCCATGGAGCCGCTGGCCACCTCCTCGCAGGGGGAACTAATGTGTATTTAACATCGTGTTATTCTTGTAAGGTAAAACTTTTACCTAATTACAGGAGCAACTTTATGTCTGGATCTTATTCGCGACGACGTGCCAGTGTTTGCGGGGAAGGGCGAGGGAGGGGGGGGGGTGCAAGAGGCACGTTGAGGGGGTGGGGGTTAAGAACAAGAGAGAATGAGAGGGAGACTGACTGACAATGTATTCTAAAAAAACAACAACATGCAAAATGATTCATAGAGAAATACACTGTAGGTTTTCAACCTTCCTTTTCTTCTTCCTTTAATCCGATTAAACAAAGTAAAAAATAAAGACTTTGGACATTCAAGTAAAAAGAAAACAAATGAGGGAAGACAAATGGGTGACACCTGACAGAGTTCGCGTACAAAATATTGACGAGTTAGGGTTACAAGGGGAGAGGGCGTAACGATGGAAGAGGGGGAAAGGGAGGGAAGGGGAGGGAAGGGGTGGGGAGGGTAGGAAGGGCAGGGGTAGACTCATAAATTCAAAGAGCAATGAAAACCATCGTGAGAAAGAAATATATAGAGTAAAAAAGGAAGAAAAAAATATATATATACAATCACAGCTTTCAGATTCGCTGAAACGTATGGGTCTGCAGTGCAACATGTGTAGGTGATATATGAAACATACTGAAAATATACGACTTTAAAAAAAGGTGAGAGAGAGAAAAAATAAAATCCCCATATCTTTTATCTTTTAGCAATAATAATAATAATAAAAACAACAGAAAAACAAAAAATCAAAAATACGACTAAAAAAAATTACTAAAAACCTAAATAAATCATAAAAAATAATAATTAACCGAAAATAGAGTCAAGCAAAACGAAATTTCTGCAAGAGATTATTCCGACGTTGGAGATTAAAGCCGAAGTGCAGATGAAGGCTGTTAGAGGCACCATCTTCAAGGAACATGAAGAAGTAGCAGCATCACGCTAGTGTAAGAAGAAAGGGGATAATAGAGAGGAAGAAGGAAAGGGGAGGTAGAATGCAGAAGAGAAGGAAGGAAGGAAGATACTGAAGAGAGAGAAAGAAAGAAGGAGAAAGAGGGGAAAGGGGGAAGGAGCATGAAGTGAGAGAAAGATATAAGGAGGAGAAGGAAGGGAGAAAGGGAAGAAGAAAGAAATAAGGGAAGGAGGGAAGGAAAAATAAGTATAAGAGGAAAGAAGAATAAAAAGAGACAGAGTGAAGAAGGAAGAAATATAAAAAGGTAGGGTAAAGAAGGAGGGAAAGATGGAAGGAGAATGGAGAGAGGTTAGGGATAAGAGGATAGATGATAGAGAAGAGAGAGAGAGGTGAGAAGGGAACAAGAAGATTGTAAAATGGGGAAGAAAAGGTAGAAAAGGGGGAAAGAGGAAAGGAGAGAGAAGAGAAAATAATGAAGAAAGCGTCGGGGATAAAAGGAAAAAGAGAGACAGAGATGCGAGAGAGAAGGGAAGGAGCCAAGAATTATAACTAAAAGAGAAAGAAGGAGGGAGGGAAAGAAGGGAAGGAGAATGAAGAGAGGAATAGGGATAAAGGAGGAAGAGATAGAGAAGAGAGAGGGAAGGGAAGAAAACAATGAAAGAGGGGAAGAGGAAAGAAAAGTTAAGCAAGAAAGAAAGATGGAAGGAGGAAAGAGAGAATGAGAATAGATGAGTACGTCAAAAAATTATGTCAGATGAATAAAAAGTTCAATAAAACGAAATTAAATAGAAAAAAAGAAATAGAAATTAAAGATGAAAATAAGATGGTAAGGAGGGGAATAGAATGAAAAAATACAAACAAAAATAGTTAAGAAAAGGAGATGGAGGAAGAGAAGAACCAAAAGAGGAAGAGGGAGAAGCAAAAGATAATTATAAAAAACAGACACAAAAGACGGAGATGATACAGAAAAAAAAAATAGAGATGAAGAAGGAGAATAAAAAAAGAGGGAAGGAGAAGCAGATGATGATGATGATGATCAAAACTAAGAAAAGAAAAAGGAGGAACAAGGGGAAGAAGAAGAAGAAGAAAGGAAGAATAAAAAGAAGAAGAAGAAAAGAAAACGAGGAAGAAGAAAAGAAGAAGCAGCAGCAGCAGCAGCGGCAGCAGTGTGGCCGGCCTGGGAGGTCCCCGCCCTCCTTCACTGCGGCGGAGGCGGCGAGGTGCGGGAGGGAAGGCGCTATGTAGCCCCAAGGACGGGAATCAATGAGACTATTGTGGGCGCAGCGCCGCAAAGTCGTGTGGCGAAACGGCAAGTTTTCCTTACCTTACAGTTGACGGGGTTTCCTGCTTCCGGTGGGGATGGCCTCTGTGGGGGGGAAAGAACATGGAATCAACGTTTTGGGTAAGAATGAATGCTCTCCTTCCACGAGGAGGGGTGGGGTGGGGTGGGGGGAGGGAGGAAAGGAGGAAGGTGGGGGAGGGGTGGGAAAGTGTGTGGGGTAGGGATGTTGTAGAGGAACCAGCACCATTTAGCCACCCTCCGCTACTCAAATGTTCCACAAGAAACACCACCTCGCACTATTCGGGTAAAAAAAAAAATCGAAATGGGGGAGGGGACATATATATATATTATAAAAAAAGGGTTTCCAAAAAAAAAAATATATAATAATATAATGAAATAAAATAAAAAATCGTGGGTAAGAAAAGGATTCAGTTTTTTTTTTTCTCTTCGAACGCGGCGTAAAAGTTGTGTGTTAGCGACACTTTCCACGTCTTCGATAGCTGGCCCCCATTAGTGGTATTGGGCCCCTTAACAGCAGGCACTCGTGGGGGCGACCGTTCGGGGTGCGGCCTCCCAAAGCACTGCCAACCCTTGGAAACTATCCGGCAGTAGCACTTGCAAGATCACTCGAGCATTACAAAAAAAAAAAGGAAATCAGAGAGAGAAAAGGAGATACCAACAATATAAAGATAACATTCGTAAAAGACGAGGAAGCACTTCTCCCGTGACGAATAGTCTCGTCTTATTGAGTCTAGGCCAGAGTCTCCATTATGCAGCTCTGGGAATTATGAAACCTGAGTTGCTCTCCCTCTGTTCTCGGGCCATGCGAAGCGAAGAGTCAGCTTTTGGGAAGCTAATGATATCACCGGCCTTGCGAATCACAAGGACCACCCAAGGCACTCCCTCCCTCAACTTGAAACCTTATAAACATAGACAATAAAAAAAATATATATACCTTTGTAGCTTTCACAACCTTTCCCCAGCCTTCTAGAATCTTTGCAACCTCCCTCCAGTCTTCTCCTCCTCCTCCTCCTCCTCCTCCACATCCGAATACCCTTGCTTTACATTTCCAACAGCCATCAAAGTTCGACTTCACCTCACATAACCGAGTAATAGAGCAGTTACCCTCTGAAGCACGGATAGGTAACTGTTGTAAGTGCTGTAATTACAGGGCGGATATAATGTAAACATCGGGGCGTCTTGGATAAGTTAATTACACACAGTGAAACGCATCTTTTCCATTCCATTTACACGTGTTAATTTGCATATGAAAGTGAAAATAACACAGAGGGTATTCTCCTTCTTCTCTTCTGTACTCCATTTCATTGTCTTCTTGGGTAATCAGAAGACCGATAATCAAAGAGAGAAAGGAAGACATAGAGGGAGAACGAAAGCAAGACCGAAAAAAATCGAATAACAAACAGAAATGAAAGTGAAAA
>BOPN01000103.1:327327-332327 GCA_017312705.2 Penaeus japonicus
CTAGACACAGACCTTACCTTTTGGCACACACTAATATATACCAAGCCGCATCCATCGTGAGAGGAAGAAATTCGCTTATATCGTACCTCCACGGAGCGATCGCGTGGTACGTCCCATTACGTAGCAATATTTAGGGCACCGACATGGCCTAACCCCGCAATTATCGGCGGGGAAGACAGTCCCAGAAAAATACCTCATCCAGGCTTTCATTTCGCCTAAGTCCCGAATCTTTTCACAAAGGCAATCCCGAGTAATAAAATAATCAAATAATACGCCTAAAAAGCACACGCTAAGACGGAGAAATTCGAGAAACAACGGCCGGTTCTGCACCCCAACCCACATCCCCGGTGACCACCCGCCATTACGATGGAGCTCGGGTCTTACCCGGCAGGGAGTTGCACGTCTTTCTGGCCTCAAATACTGCTTCACTGGGATAAATATGCACTCTCCGGACGCACAGCGTGACAAACTTGACCCTGATACACCAAAACTGCATAAAAGAGAAGAAATACAGACCTTATTTGCGTAATTCACGGGCAGCAAAGGGTGGTGGAGTTACTGTACAGAGCGATGCCTCAAGATGGCCGCTTGTTGGCGAGTTGGGTTACCTCTACAGAGGGGTGGGGCTTGGCTGGTCTTTATGATAATAATAATTACAGTTTGAATATTGCTTCTCAGAATGTTTTCGGTCGTTATTTATAAACTCTGTATATAACTTTTGAACTTCATCAGCCACAAATTATTTTGCAATAGATACAGTTAGAGAGTTTATCAGTTATATAGTCGATTATAATTGCAGGACATTTAAGCCATGTGTTCAATACTACTGCTTGGCGAGGTAATGAAGGCGAATTATCTTGCACCCAACAAGCGGTTCCTTTGTCATTGTCTTAGATGCAAATTTTAACTCCAGCGAACTCCCCGCACGCTGAGGCAAAGTCAGGTAAAACAGGTATTAATATATCGTTGTATCAAATATTATTGATTCAATCTGATACGAGCCATTGTTTTATTGTGACATGATTGCGAGTATGCTGTTGTTTATGCTATTGAAATTATAGCTTGCCTTTGCTACTAGGATATGCCATGACTTTTCTAGCGTCACAAAACACCAGCGCTGCCTCGGCCGGCCTAAGCCGGCACTGCGCCGACAATCGTTGTCTGAATTGTCCCTTAAAAATGTCTGAGACCGAACGTCCATTAAATGCGAAACATGAGGGAATATAATTCGCCTCTCGAAGGAAACGAAAAAGTGTGTACCATTCCAATATATTTTCTCTGGGCTATTGTTATTTCGGATGAATGATGACACGGCTGAATGCAGTCCCGCGTGCCGCCGCTATACTTTATGAGATCTCTGACGGCTGCCAATACATACCTCCGAAAATAACGTAGCATGAATTACAATGGCGTTTGTAATTATGTTAAACACTTGTCTATAGCAATATTGTCACGTATGTAACTTGAAGGAAAGGATAGATTATCATGCTAAGGTTGTTCCGATGCCTTTAACAAAAACTGGTTATTATCAGACACATTATAATTCTTATTTACTGTTGTACTTTTTTTTTTACAGATACCAAAGAAAAACTCTGGATAAAAAGATACTCCTCGTGATCCCAAAACACATAAGAACACGTGCATTATTAACAATAAGGTAATTGTTATTATAATTTATGTCAGTAGCTTTGCTATTACTAAAACTATTTTAATGACCTTGATAATGTTATTAGTAAAGACAATCGTAAGAATAATAATTGTGGTGACATCATAAAAATGAATACAATACTAATCAAATCAATATTTGTATTACTTTACCAACAATCATAATACTATAAAAACTAAGTGATGACAATAATAATCACTTTAATAACAATAACAATGACAATGACAATAATGATAATAACAATAATAATAAATTTAATAACAATGATAATAGTGATAACGCTAATAGTACTTGCAAGTATAATGGTAATGATAATAAGAAAATAATAATAATGATAATAATAATAATAATGACAAT
This sequence comes from Penaeus japonicus, assembly GCA_017312705.2. Lineage (NCBI taxonomy): Eukaryota > Metazoa > Arthropoda > Malacostraca > Decapoda > Penaeidae > Penaeus > Penaeus japonicus. Next base: position 329,351 of record BOPN01000103.1, read on the forward strand.
AATAGTAATAGTAATAATAATAATAAAAAATATCATTTTTTTTATTATAGCAACAACAATTATCATGGACAAATAAAGATAGGCATAATAATAATTCTCAATGAGTGTTTCTATATATATGCCGTAACAAAATATATATAGTAATAGTAATCGTAACGACATAAGCATAATGATAATGATAGTAATAATTTCAGATATGATGATGCTGATAACAATACTGAAAATGATAATGATTATGGTAATAATGATGAAAATGAGAATGGTAAACATAATAATCATAATCACCATTCTTCTTCATATCATTATTATTATTATTATTATTATTATTATTATTATTATTATTATTATCATTATTATTATCATTATCATTCTTCTTCTTCTTTTTATCATTATCATTATTATTATTATTATTATTATTATTACCATTATTATCAATATCATTATTATTACTATTATTATTATTATTATTATTATTATTATTATTATTATTACTACTCTATCATAACTATTGATATTATCATTATCATTATTACTATCATCATTATTATAAATACAATCATTACTATTATTGTTATCATAATTATCATTAGTTATGATGGTTGCGAAAATTATAATAAAAGCAATATATTAATTATAACAATCACAAAGACAATAATGATAAAGAAAATATTCAAGATAATAGCAGGAATCATAAAGATATTGATTGTTATTATATTTTCCTATCATTACTGTTATTACCATTGTCCTTATTATTATTATTATCACTATCTTTGTTATTATCATTACTATTACAATCATCATTATTATTATTGTTATTATGATAATTTTTATCAATACCAATATCTTTATCATAATCATTATTATTAATATTATTATTATTATTATTATCATCATTATCGTTATTACTATTATGATTGTGCATGGAAAGGGTATTACAAATATGTTGACAAAGATTATGAAACTTCCGATGTGTGATAATAATAGTATGAACTATACCCATGATGAAAATGACGGGAATTATTATATTGTAATGGTGGTGTTGATAGTGGTAGTAATAACAATAATTGTAATAATGATGATAAAAATGAGAATAATAATAATAATGATGATGATGATAATAATAGTGATAATAATAATAATAATAATAATAATAATGATAATAATAATTGTAATACCAACAAAAATAACAATAATAATAAAAATGATGATAAACATAAAAATAATGGTAATAATAATAAAAATGATAACAAATGATAATAATGTTAAATGCTATTATTATTGCTATTATCATTATCACCCAAGTTATGATTTTAAGTATAATCATAGTTTGAATTATTGTTACTGATCATTAGTTTTACCATTGATTTATTAATACTATTGTAGTTCTTTTTTATTATCATTATTATTATTACTATTATCCTGATTATCATTATCATCATTACTATTCTTACTATTAATGTTATTATTATTATTATTATTATTATTACTACCATTATCATTGTTATTATTATTATTATCATTATCATTATTATCCTTTTCATAATCATTATCATTATTAGTGGAGTTAGTATTGTTGTTATAATTATTATCAATATTATCAATTTTATCATATTATATTATTATCATGAACATTATTACTATCATTGCAATTATTATGATCCCTATTTTTATTTCTACTATCATCATTATTTTCATTTTTACTGTTATCATTATCATTATTACTACTATTATCATAATAATCATTATCATAAAGATTATTAATACTATTACCATTACCACTATCATCACCATCATTATCAATATGATTTACGTATATCATTGTCTCTCATTATATCCCTCCTTATTATCATCACCATTATGATAGTTGTAGTGATACCAGCGCGAATCAGGAATCCCAATAAAATATTCGAATACCAACACATGTCATAGTGACAGCAAACAGCATTGTGAAAAGCTCATTCTCACAACACTAACAAACAGCATCTTATTTCTTATTGATTTGGGAAATATGCCATAACTTGTCAACTTTTCAGGGCAACAGTCGTTATTGAGTATTCCTGTTGTTTTTGTTTTTTGTTTTTTGTACTGATATATATAGATATATATATATATATATATATATATATATATATATATATATATATATATATATATATATATATATATATACAAAGTGATGTAGTAACAACGCTAAAATAATGATAACCGTTTAATATAAATTTAATGACAAATTCTATGCTAACAGCACACCAAAAACTCATACTTTTGGGAGCATAGAGTTGCTCTTTTCATTATTTATATTTGCATGAAAATTATCTAAAATCAGAAAGGGCATTAGCAACAGTAAATGAAGAGTACTAACAACTATAACAATGTAATAACCATAAAAATACTAATGGGAATATGTATAACAATGAAGTGAAATGATTGCACTTGTTAGCATTTCGACATCATTGTGTTCATGATTAAAATAATAATTGTACATCAATTATGAAGGCAACAAAAATCAGTTTCGTGTTTACGTTTAGAGTAATACAAAGTTCAGGATCAATATCATTTTCAGCATTACCATCATTGGAATCATCATCATCATCATCATCATTACCATTCGATATAAAGACCTAAACACATACACATACACACTCACACACAACACTCTCTCTCTCTATCTATCTGTTAATGTATATATATACATATATATATATATATATACACATATCTTTAATTCCTTGGTAGAACGTTTATAATGTTATATTGGTGATAATAATAATAATAATAATACAAACAATATGGCTCAAGTTGAAAAACTTCGAATTCGATTTGAATATGAAAGTGGTGAAAAATTGATCAACAACAACGATAATGTTAACTTTAATCATTTATTGAAAGAATATGATAATATTAAAGATAATGATGATGATAAATTATTAAAACATGTCAATATATGTAAACTCTTGTGGAACCCAAAACATATCAG
>BOPN01000103.1:337327-342327 GCA_017312705.2 Penaeus japonicus
ACCGACCGCCCTCAGTCGCAAATTATTGATGGATATAAAACCCTGATTTATTAATTGCCACGGACAATTCGCTTATCGTCGAGCGAATGCCGATGATGGCACGCCGATAAGACAACAGGTGCGGGACCGCCGTTGGTTCGGCGTTGGTGGCAGAGAGATCGAAGTTGTCAGTGAGGTGATTCGAATGACTAGCTTGTGTATTAGCAACAAAGAGATGTTGATGGTTGTGGTTGTTGGAAAAGCCTTTATGTTGCAACTGCAGAGAGGAGTGTTAGGATCGTGATCTTTCGAGATTATTCTTGTTTTCATAATGTTTTTTTTTTTTTCATTGTTAATATTGCTATTATCATTATTACTGTTATTGCTATCATAATCATTATTATCAGCATTATTATTATCATTGTCGTTACTATCATCATCATTATTATCATGATACTATAAATATTATTATTACAAATTGTCATTATCATTATTAGTATTACTATTATTATTATTAACTTAATTATCACTACTATTATCATTGGCCTGACTATTATTATTACTGTCAATATCATTATTATCAATATTATTTTCATCAATATTATATTCTATCATTATCATTATCATTACTATTATCGTGATTATCATAACATTATTATAATAGTCATTATTACCATTATCACTATCATCACCATTATTACTATTTCGTTATCAATCTAGTCATCAAACTCTATAGATTAAGTTGGATGCAAAAATTGAATAGCTGTGAATAAGATCGTATAAATAAAAAAAATAATATGTATATCTTCATAAGTGAAAACAATTGCAGCTGCTGTCATCAAAACACCATTAATTATACCATTATTGAAACGTGTTCCTTTTTTAATGACTTACAAAATGTTAAAACAGGTTTTTGTAATAACATTAAAATTCTAAACAAGATGTAAAACTAAAATGTACTACTACTTGAAGTAGTAAAAGTGATGGACAAAGTAAAAAGGATGATTATAATAATTATAGGAACGATAATGATATTAACGATAATCATAATAACAGTGATAATGATATAAATCATAGTACTAATGTTAATAGGAGTAAATAATGATAATGGTAATAATGATGATGACATTAATGATGATATCAAGGATATGATAATAATAACAAAATTATAATAATAGTGATAATAATGATAATAACCACAAAAAAATACGATAACATACCTAACGACGAACACAGCATTGATAATAATGATAATGATAATCATAAAGAGATAATAACAATAGAGGCAATAACCAGAAGCTTTGATGTACAGCATATACTGGTACAATATCAATATCATGATTATTTTCCTTATTATCATCATCGTTATAATTATTACTACTGACTATCTCTTACAATTACCAAACCATACTGGCTATTATGAAAATTATAATGAGATCACTATCATTTCAAGATTTACATATGCACACACACACACACACACACACACACACACACACACACACACACACACACACACACACACACACATATATATATATATTTATATATATATATATACATATGCATATCCACACATACATTTCTCTCAAATATATATATATATATATATATATATATATAAAAAAAGACAAATCAAAAACACTCCAAAATCTATAATAAAAAAAAAAAAAAAAAAAAAAAAATATATATATATATATAAGTAAATTTACACTTACATACCAAGCATGTCTTTTTTTGTCTTATTCTTAAAGCATGACTGGGAGAATATGGAGAGATAGAGAGAGAGAGAGAGAGAGAGAGAGAGAGAGAGAGAGAGAGAGAGAGAGAGAGAGAGAGAGAGATAAGCAGATATACATGAAGGAATTCAAATAAATATTCAAATTAGATAGCGGGGTCGTTTCTCCTCAGCTCCAGCCACGCCATCGTAAGTCGGTAAAATTGAAACAAGAAAATATAAATCGATTCTTTACTCTCTATCTCACTCACTCTCTCTCTCCCCCCCCCCCCTCTCTCTCTCTCTCTCTCTCTCTCTCTCTCTCTCTCTCTCTCTCTCTCTCTCTCTCTCTCTATCGCTCTTTACTTCTTCCTCTCCCTCTCTCTCTCAACTTCCCTCTTTCCTCCACCATCTTCTTTCTCCTTTTACACATATATTCCCTCATGCAAAGGACTCCGCCCGCGGGGCAAGAAAGTGATTTACAGTGTGTCTGGGACATTGTCTTCCCAGACGGCACCTGTCACTGAGACTTAAAGTAAAGGGTTAGTCATCCTATAATACAAGTACAGGGCGGCAAAGGGACCCTCAGACTAGGACCAGCCTCCTTTATTATCCCTGTTTTAAGGGGGTTGTTTTAAGGGTTCCTTCGACCCTAAATATGGAACCTGAGGGACAGATCGTCTTAGAGTCTACATTCGGCATCGAGAGATGGGAATTGTAGATCTTATGGGTTACCGAAGTGTGTCAATGTGGCAGACATTATCAAAAGAAGACCTATCCCCCTCCCTCTCCCCCTACCCCCAGCCCCCTTATCATCCGCCCAAGTCGCAGCCTTGAGTTCCGCGAAGGTACGGACTATCATAAATTACAAACAGGATGGCGCCGGGGGGTATATTATTCAATATGCTGTCTATGGAGCTGTGGAGGCCGCAGCAACACCCGTCCAGGGATGAATTTACTGTTTTATAATTAAATTTTCTTTCTCTCTCTCTCTCTCTCTCTCTTACTCACTCTCACTCTGTCTCTCTTTCTCTCTCTCTCTTTCTTTTCTCGCGCTCTCTCTCGCTCTCTCTCTCTCTCACTCTCACTCTCACTCTCACTCTCACTCTCACTCTCACTATCTCTCTCTCTCATATGGTCTCATTGTCTTGATATACTTCATAATTCAAAAGCGAATTCTTCTACGAAATGATTACAAAATGACATTCCGTTTAAAAAAAAAATCTCTGCTTGAATCAAGCACCAAATCACGCGCGTGGAGAAGCAAAATGCAATGTGTTAGCTCTCTTGTAATCAGTTCTATATCAAACGGAGAAGAAATATTGAATTTAATCTCCGACTCCCAAGATTATATTTCCTTAGATCATTATCATTACTTTTTTTGGCAATCTGTCGACGGCGAGAACTAATCTTTTATAGCGATTGTCAAATGATTGGGATGTACAGAGGAGATGAGAATGACTTTTGATTATTCCTAGGGTGGAGTGTGGAAGGGGGGGGGGGTTATGGTGGGGGTAGGGGGATGGAGGTCTGTAGTTTGAGTTTACTTGCAATTGTTGAATATATTCCTGGTTCTCTCTGGCTGTTTATAAGAACAATCATGATACTTCATTCCAGATGTTAATTCTTTTTTTACAATCAATATTATTTTCATCGTGTGGTAAAATGAGATAGGCAGACAATGTATGAAGAACATGTTAAGAATCATTTGAAAATTGTATGTTTACTCCTAAGAACCGGTTACATATTTGATTATAAAAAAAATAAAAAAATATATATATATCAGCGTTAGGAAATAAAATTCACAATCAGACCATATATAAATATCTGAGAATTTACTTTCTGTAAATGTGCTTGTGTTTTTGTGTGTACAAAAGAAAATTAAACTACGTGCTAATTCAAATGAAAATGGTGGTTATACCAATACCTATAAAATATTAATACAATAGAAGAAAAACAAATGTGGTTATGATACGTGATGAAATGATAATGCTAGAAATACAATATATGTTATAACAACAATAACTATGATGTTATTACTACAACTACTAATAATAATGATAATAGTATTTATGATGATACTACCACTACTACTGCTGCTGCTATTAATACTAATACGAATAAGAATAATATTTATAATGATGATAATGATAATAATAATAATGATAATGATAATGATAATGATAATAATAATGATAATAATAACAATAACAATAATAATAATTAAGGTAATTAAACTAATTATGAAAACAGTTATAAAAATAATAGTAATGATAATAATAAGGATAATAGTAATAAAAACAATAATAATCATGATAGTAATAATATTGATAATGATAATGATATTGAAAATATCATTATCATTATCATGATGACAACATTGATATTGATAATGATATCAATAACAAAATAATAACAATGATAACAATAATGAAGATGATGATGATGGTGGTAATAATAATAATGATGATGATAATAATAATAACAATAATAATAATGATAATAACAATAATGATAATAATAATAATGATAATAATGATAATGATAATGATAACAATAATAATAATAACAATAATAATAATAATAATAATAATGATAATAATAATGAAAATAATAAAAATAATGATGATATCAATAACAATAATGAGGATAACGATAATAACAATAAAAAACTAAGAGGAGCGACAAGGATAATAACAACATTACTAATAAAGCACACGTTAATAAAGCTGCATAACTACAAGAAGACTTTCCGAACAGAAGATTAGAGTTTATGATAGGAATACAACTGACCCACAACAAGTTAAACTACAGACATCATTTGATCGAATAAACGTTGCATCATTATCCAATTTCAGAGAAAACAAAGACTCGAATCGCGGCCGAATAAATTAGATCTTAAAATAGATGAAGAGGTCAAGCTAATGGCGAACTTGGAATGCAATCATGCAATTAATCTCCCTCAACAAAGGAAAGGGAATCGTTCATTTATTGAAAGAGAAGAGAAGCTGCAGGTTCTCAAAGAAGATTCGAAAAGGACTTGAATGGATGCGTTATCCTTCATCCAGGAGGGGTGTTGCCAGATGGATGACAAGTGGAGAATCTTTGGTGAAGAAGAGAGATGATAAAACAAATAGAATAAGAGAAAAAAAAAAGTAAAATGTAAAACACGATCGTTATCACCGATTGCGTTAGATAAGAGTGCACGCACTAGGGGGGAAGAACGTACATAAATTAAGATAACCTGGAGAACGTGAGAGACGGTTTATTTACACGATGACATGCAAGATATGCACTAAAGACG
>BOPN01000103.1:347327-357327 GCA_017312705.2 Penaeus japonicus
GTTTATGATCAATAAATTTGCAGTTTCATTTATAGTGGCAGTGATAAGGATTTTTGTCAGGCTTCTTGTTCGGCAGAACATACTGATAAAAAATGGCAAGATACTGCTGACGAGGGTCATTCTGATATCATAATCACGGTTGTCGCTGTTATATGATTATTAATATCATTAGGGTTTAATCAGTATCAACGCAACCACCATTGTAATATCAGAGGTTGGTATTTTATTACTTTCTTTCTCGACTTCAATATTATCATCAGTCTTGTTAATATCATAATCAAGATGACTGTTATCTATATCATGGTCTTTGTGATCTTACTTACCCTGAAAGTCGTTCACCAAAATGCGATTTTAGAGCATTAAAATATTATGAATCTTCTCTTTCCTTTATGGTAGAATATTTTCCACAGTTGAAACTTTTCGATATCGCTTTTTTCTGTTCTTTATGGATATTTGCAACCTCCATTACGGATGTTAATCTGTATCTTTTTCACTATTGTGCTGGAGTGTCGGAATTCCATCTACAAAGTTAAACCGTAGTGCATTTTTTCTCCCGATCGATTGTTGAAAAGCAACACGGCATAGAATATATGGCACTTTTTTGCATGATTTTTTTGCGGTCTTAAAATACTAATAGTTTCACCATGCCCATCCACATGTGCCCATAATCACTCCTACGCAGGTTCATCTACACACACAATAGCCTCTATGCTTTCTGACTAAGAGTCTTTTCAGGTGTTAATAAACTCGAAATACAATATTGCTGCGCTCCGAGACAGCGACCCAAGCTCTCTGTACCACCTAAACCTAATTCATGTAATGAAGAGCGTTTCACCTTAATTCTTCCGTTACACTTCACCCTGGTAACGACTCTCCTTTCTCGACTCGAGGTGGGGCGAGAGGGTCGTCCGCTCGTTCTAAATTGGATCACGACGACTATTCTCCCAACTACTCCAATTGTCATTAGCCCCCTGTTACCAACGACCACTCGAGACCGAAAGATTTTGTCTTACCTCCCTCTACTCATCAACTATCTCCTATGCTTTGCTGAAAAAAGAGAGGAAAAACAACAACAACAACAATAACAAAAAAACACAAGTCTTGCATCCACATGTTAATTCTTTTCAACTCCAATCAAGGAATTTCATCTGTGCAAGAGACGCCTTAACTGCATGGTACATTAACTCTTTCATTTCCAGCTGACCTCATAATCCCCGACTCGACAAGGGCTATAGTCCCAGATTGCACCTTCCCGAACCCTTCGGTCATTTAGAATACTAAATCACATTTCTTATGACGTAATTTATTCCTAATATCACTGGGTTTACAGGCGACACAGTTGATATGCTTCATGATGGCCTGTGGGTAAGAGTAGGCGAGCTCTAGAGCTTCGTTTCAAAATACAACGGTGGTGAGAGGGGGTGGGGATGGGGGTGGGGAGGGGGAGGAAGAAGGAGGGAGAAGTTGTAAGATGAGGAGGAAGTAGGGGGAGAGGACAGAGTTCAAAAGGTGATGACGTCATTTGTCTTAAGAAATATATTTTCGTTTTTTTTCCGCATGGGTGGGGTGGGGGGTGGGGGGGCTAGGAAGAGGCAGTCTGCGCAGCGATCTGGATAAAAATGAGGGAAATAGTTGCCCCTTGAGGTTTCAGGTGAAATGATCAAAATAATGGAAATATGAGGTATGTTCTCTGCAGCTTCGGGGGTCTACCCCCACGGGGGAAATTCCCAGGTCTGGTAGATCACTCACTGGCTTTACACAGATGGTGTACGTGTGTTTGTGTGTGTGTGTGCGTGTGTGTATGTATGTGTATGTGTATGTGTATGTGTATGTGTGTGTGTGTGTGTGTGTGTGTGCGTGCGTGCGTGTGTGCGTGTGTGTGTGTGTGTGTGTGTGTGTGTGCGTGCGTGCGTGTGTGTGTGTGTGCGCGCGCGCGCGCGTGTGTATGTGTGTGTGTGTGTGTGTGCGTTCATGTGTGTTTGTTTGTTTTTTGTTTGTTGTGTGTGTGAATGTAGAGAGGAAAATCAATCTTGGTCTCTTGCAAAGATACATAAGATGTAGATAATGAATATGAATACAATAAGAATGCGTCTAGTACTAAAAAAAATAATCTATAAGCAATTCTTGATAAATATCAGTATATACATGCCACTATCTAAATTCTCGTATTCCAGAACGCATCCTGTATATATCCCTTATTTATAAGTTACGGCTCAGTTACTTCCCGCAATTTACCTCCATATTTCTTGCCCTATACCCCATTCGTCTCTCTGATCCTCGTTCCCACTCATTCTGACTCCTCATTTCCCTCCCATTCATAGCACATACGGGCCAAAATATCCATCAAGACGCCCTGTTTTGTTGCTACAGTCTCCACCTCCTCGATTCACCCCCCCCCCCCCGACACTCCACCTCTTCCCCTCTACCCCTTATCCCCAACCGTCTCACACCCTAACCTCCCTCCTTCCCTAACCTCCCTCCTTCCCTTCCGCCCCTCGCCCCCCCTCCCTCCATCCCCATTCATCAACCCTCGTCATCCTCACTATCACCATCATCAGCTTAACCATTACCAATGAGCTATTCATTACAGGGTCATAGCCAAGGTCGTACTCCGAACCTCAAATTCTGAATGACCTTTCGCGGGCGTGGAGTGAGCATTGATTTTTTTTTTTTCTTCTTCTTCTTCTTCTTCTTCTTCTTCTTCTTTGGTGTCGTCTCACTCACCTTTTGGACTGATGCTTAAGGTGGGATGATTTTCGTTTCAGAGCCATTAGAATAAATGAAAAAAAGGGAGAGAAAATCTTACTGTTCGTTTTGCAGCAACCCTTAGGTGGAAAAAAAGAAGAAGAAACAGGGACCAATTAAGAATCTTCGCTTCACAAAAGGGCCATGCGACAACCGGGTCCTACAACCTCTTTGACAAATGGCTCGACCAACTCCAGATCAAATGATAGCGACTCCCCTGGCGATGACGGCGGTCGGTACAGCAATTAAGGAAAGAGAGAGAGAGAGAGAGAGAGAGAGAGAGAGAGAGAGAGAGAGAGAGAGAGAGAGAGAGAGAGAGAGAGAGAGAAAGAGGGTGGGGTGGGGTGGGGGGGTAAAAGACAGGGACGAGGTGGAACAATGGGTAGGATAAAGAACCGGGTGGATGGTACTCGGTAATTGGGTGTTCTTACAACTCATTTTTTAAAAAGAAAATGGCGAAGGAGAAATAAGAATTCCCCTGATTACGTCATGAAGTCCAATTAGCACGGAGATAAGACGGATGACGACCGGATTTATAAGCACAAATGGGTGGGTTGATAAGTACGAAAGATGCTCATAATCACTACCTGTCGCCGGAAACTGACCGCTTAAGCACTTAAAAAGCCTCTTCACTTGACACATAGACATCCGGTGATGCCAAGCTCCTTCAGATATTTATCATCCAAGGTCATGCGAATACGGTAGAGAACACGGTAGCCGCGAGAGCCCATCTGCGGAGGACGTGGGCGTGGTCTGGGGTCATGATGGATCCTCTACTTCGGCAGAACTACCCTAACCCTTGCACGGTGGTCGTCCGTCCATGCAGACGTATAAAAAAGGGGGTAAGAGGGTCGTTACAGCATGCATGGGTTGGTATTAACACTTATAAATTCTTGTTAGTAAGTCTAGGTGGCTTACATTAGTCAGAACGAGAAACATTAGATTTTTTTTCATCATCAGCCAGGACATCACACATCAACAGCAGAACAGGAGTGCGAATTACCTTCATAAAAAAGCTTCATTCAAACAATCCACATGAAACAGCACCAAAGAAAGAGGCAATAATAAACGGGAAATGAAAACATTACAAGTGAAATATGTTCATCAAAGCTTTTCAGAAAAGCAAACCTGTCGACGCAATTCATCAACTAGCAGGTGGTGACGGCTCGCTGTACTGCCAATAGGCGAAATAGCGGCTGTGTCAGTGATGGAGGAGTGTCCTGGGAGATTATGAATGATTAGTTCGCGCTGATGAAAGAGGATGCGTTTGCCAGGTGAAAGATCTAACTCAAAAGAGAGAGAGAGAGAGAGGGAGAGAGAGAGAGAGAGAGAGAGAGAGAGAGAGAGAGAGAGAGAGAGAGAGAGAGAGAGAGAGAGAGAGAGAGAGAGAGAGAGAGGGGGGGGGAGAGAGGGAGAGAGAGAGAGAGAGAGAGAGAGAGAGAGAGAGAGAGAGAGAGAGAGAGAGAGAGAGAGAGAGAGAGAGAGAGAGAGAGAGAGAGAGAGAGAGGGGGGGGGGGGGAGAGAGAGAGAGAGAGAGAGAGAGAGAGAGAGAGAGAGAGAGAGAGAGAGAGAGAGAGAGAGAGAGAGAGAGAGAGAGAGAGAGAGAGGGGGGGGGGGGGAGAGAGAGAGAGAGAGAGAGAGAGAGAGAGAGAGAGAGAGAGAGAGAGAGAGAGAGAGAGAGGGGGGGGGGGGAGGGAGAGAGAGAGAGAGAGAGAGAGAGAGAGAGAGAGAGAGAGAGAGAGAGAGAGAGAGAGAGAGAGAGAGAGAGAGAGAGAAAAAAAAAAAATATTTTCAAGAAAACATTTTCTTGTTTGACTCATATCATCGCACCTGGAAACATTTGCGGTGAAGCGTCAGTTTATCAAATAATGTTCGTAACAATAAACAACGTTCAAGGAAAAGTTAGTATAAGACATAGCGTCATTAAGTCATTAACACGTATTCATTAGAATCAATAAGCAGACCATTCATTAGTCTGGATTCAATGAAATCACAGTCATCAACGGATTTCAATTCTTTGTTTATCTAACCCCCTTTTCATAATTAAAGGGGGAGGGGGGAAGGACGAACCATGAGAAAGAGTCCACCTTTTCCCGCCAAAAGTGAAAAAAATATCCGGTCTTCAAATTAGACAAAAGAAACAAGACGTTATCTTTCAAATTCTTTCGACTTCCTCGTAACCGCCAACCGTACTTACCAAGATAAATGATAATAACCACGAAATCTTTGATCAGCGTATATTTCTGGTCTCTTAAACCATTTGAAACGCCGAGGTATGTTGACCAAGAGAATTCGAAGATTTGAAAAAGATAATGAAAAGATAATGCAAATAAGAGAGTAATGTAAAACGATTTCTTGTGGAGGAAATGAATGCAATAGGTGTGTGGCGCCTCAAGGCATATCATTGCATTGGAATGATAAATAACCACTTGGCGTGTGCAATTGAGAATTATTATTCCTAATGACAAGTAAGTCACACTAAAAGATTTCAGGTTTTCGAATGCAAAATGTACAGAGTGTGTTATGGTACAAATTTCTTATCCAGTTTCTTGTTTAATAATTAGTGTTTCCTCTTCTAATCTGCTTCTTTTTGTCCTTCATTTTTTTTTTTTTTCAAATATCAAGGTAAGAAGAAAATAAATTAGTAGGCTGGAAAATAAGTGAATGTCAAAAAAGTTGAAATCTCTCGTCATTAAGTACAAGTGGATTAACACCATTTCTTTTCTCTTTTTCCTTCTTACGTGACATTTCTTGATATAACTAAAACGCGTGATCAAAAGCCATATCATTCCCTAATGAAATCCATCCCCCAATCCCAAATCATCAAAATCATATTCATCCTACACCTTACCTCGACCCTAATTGTACGCTCCTAATCCTACACTCTGTTATTATGATCCCTTTCATTCGAAAAATTGAAAAATACTCCCATACCCATTCATCTTTCTGACCCTCAGCCTCCTTCGGATTCACCCCCCCCCCCCCCCTCTTTCATGTACCTATCTCTCGCACGCTCCCATCGAGTCTTTTTCCTTCGGCTTTTTTCTTCTTCTTTTTTTACCTGGAGTTAGAGCCGCCCCCTCTCTTCCGTTCTTTCTTTCCCTTTCTCTCACCCTCTCTTTCTTTCTCTCTATCTCTCTTTCTTTCTTTCTTTCTCTCTCTCTCTCTCTCTCTCTCTCTCTCATTCTCCCCCTTCTCTACGTATGTTATAACAGCCGATATCTTCATCATTGCCTCCTCTTTGTCCTCCTACTCCATCTCTAACATCTCCTATTCTCTAAAATCCCTCCTTCATTTACTATTTTCTTTCCCTTACTTCTCTTCTGTCTCCCTCCCTCCCTCTTTCTCTGCCTGCTTCATTTTACTTCTTCTCACTCCCTTCTTCCCACCTTCCCTCCGACGTCATCTTCTTAATTCCTTCCTCCCTCCCTCATCATCTACTATTCTCCCTCTTTTACTCACTTTGTCTGACCTTCCCACCACCACATCTTCCACCTTCTCCCTCCTCTTCCTTTCTCCTCTTCTATCTCCTTCCTCACTCTACCTTCCTCCTCCCACCTCTTCCCTCCTTCCTTGCCGGCCTCCTTCCTCCTCCCTTCTCCCCTGCCGGCCTCCCTCCTCCCACCTCTTCCCTCCTTCCTTGCCGGCCTCCTTCCTCCTCCCTTCTCCCCTGCCGGCCTCCCTCCTCCCACCTCCTCCCTTCAACCTCATCAATCGGGTCCTTAAAACAGTAAGCTGCACAATGAGACCACCCTTTATTATCACCTGTACCAGCCCCAGACTCTGCCTATCATCCATTGCCCTTCGCCCTTGGCCGCTCTTTCGCCCGATTCCCCCGTGTCGTTTCCTCTCCCTTTGCCCTTTAATTTCAACGCTCTACTTGAATGTGTATCGATTTTCTCTCTCTCTCGCTCGTTCGCTCTCTCTCTCTCTCTCTCTCTCTCTCTCTCTCTCTCTCTCTCTCTCTCTCTCTCTCTCTCTCTCTCTCTCTCTCTCTCCCTCCCTCCCCCTCCCTCCCCCCCTCCCTCTCTCTTCCTTTGCGCTTCACAGGTTCCGATGTTGCCGCTCAGTTATCCCCTGTTCAGGATAACTTTACAACTAGGCTTTTTATTGCTCGCATTTTTCTTCTTCTATCTCTTGTTGTTGTTGGTGTGTGTGTGTGTGTGTGTGTGTTGTGTGTGTGTGTGTGTGTGTGTGTGTGTGTGTGTGTGTGTGTGTGTGTGTGTGTGTGTGTGTGTGTGTGTGTGTGTGTGTGTGTGTGTGTGTGTGTGTGTGTGTGAGCGCGCACCTATAAACTGCAAGCACATTCACATTATCGTTGGGTTTATCATTCACATATGTTCTTCGTTCTGTGATCTTACAAAATCTTGTTTTCTCTCTCCCTCCCATTCCTTCGCCTATCCCTCCGTTCCGACTATTCCACCAACGTCTTCCACTTCTTGCCTTTCATATCCCACGTGCCCTCCCACCTTCCAAGAGTCACCCACTGGAGCTAAGGTCATCTACCATGAGGATTGTAATCGTCCAGGAGACACATTGCTGGCTCTCCAAATATACTATAGAGCCATTGACGATATCCCTTACCCTGTTCATGAGGTCGAGTAGGGGGGGGTACTGGGCTATGGGGGCATTGGGGTTAAGGGGGGTATCACGGAAGAAGTAGCGAGATGTCCCATTCTGTCCCCTTGCGTTATGGGGGTAATAAAGACAGATTTTCTCTTGAGTTCTGGAAGGTAGTTTAGGTCTGGCTGGGCTCTGGGATTCTGGAAATAATTGTGAACGTCTTCATACATGCTAAACTCCAGAAATGATGCTTTGTGTTTCTCTTGTTCCGTCTCTCTTTCTCTCTCTCTCTCTCTCTTTCTTTCTCTTTCTCTCTCTCTCTCTCTCTCTCTCTCTCTCTCTCTCTCTCTCTCTCTCTCTCTCTCTCTCTCTCTCTCTCTCTCTCTCTCTCTCTCCCCCTCTCTCTCAGCATACACATACACACATATTGTATGCATGTACGTATGAATGCTTATCTCTCCCTCTTTTCTCCATCAGGCACAGCCACAGTGTTAAGCATGCGCATTTCGTGTCCCGTTGAGGAGGACTAACATTTTCCCACCTTTTCCTTTTCTTTTTTGAATGAACATAGATCAAGAAAATAAATATTGGAACCATCCAGGCAAGTGCTTTCAGTGCAGACGATCCGTGAAATGGGCGCAAGCACATGGGAATGAAGCTTTAAAAAAAAAGTGAAATGGTATAGTTATCAGCGGCGAAAAAAAGCAAATCTCTTAACTCTTCATTCACCTTGTTGTACCTTCCTTTCTTCTGTCCCCTCATATTTCAGGGTCGATTTATGGCTCTTATTTACAAGCAAATGGGGCCATTCGTCCATTCTCCCGACGCACCTAGATCACTTTAATTATACTGTATCTTATTCTTTACATTCTGCCTTCTTCTTTTTTTATTGTCATTCCCCTCCTCTTCTTTATCTTTCTTTCTCCTCTTCACCTGAGACCTTTAAGCACCCACGCCTCGTCTCCTGCCTTCTTCTTTGCCTCTTGATCTCGCTGAAGTATCACAGGTGTGTTATCAACCGTTTGTCTTGCTTCATTATCAACGATTTTGCTCTTCGTTCTTACGTGCTCCGGGGCCGTCGCAGCGCTTGATGGATGTCAGGATTTCAAGAAGCATCGGGGATTTATTACAACTGTATCCCCTCTCTCCTCCTTTCATACCCCTTACCCTTTCTTCACCCCTCCTTCCCTCTCGCTATCCCTTCTTGACCTCCCTTTATCCTTCCTCCCCTTCCTGCTTCCCTCCCTTCACATCTTCTCTCCTTCCTTTATCACTTCTCCCCTCACTCCCTGCTTCCCTCCCTTCCCCCACCTTCCCCTTCCTTCATCCCCATTCCTCTCACTTCATCCCTTCTCCCTTGAATAAGAGTGGGGTCTTCGTCTTGTATGTGTGTGTGGGGGGGGGGGGGTAGGATGTAGGTATCGAGAACCTTTGCTTATCCTTGCAAGGCAGGACACGATGACAGGATATGACTGGTGTTATTCAGGGAGAGATCAAGTCACCAAAGATTTTCTCTCTTTTTTTTTTTTTTTTGGAAAAGCTTACAAATTAATTTCTTGGAGCGAGTCAGCGGACGCACTTCAGAATTTTATCAGTAGCTTAATGTGTTTTTTCTGGCAGGCTTTCACTATGCACTGATTATTGCACCTTCTCATGCATGCTTGTTTTGCATATGCATGCACTAATGAACACGATCTTGAGAAGATCAGATAAAGATGGCATGGATGAATCGCAGTCTGGGTTCGTTTGGTTTTCTTTTGAGAAATTAGGTTTGAACTTTTTTGACAGGTTTTATGATTTCCAATGGATACACGTGGAGAGAAATTGCTTTGAATAAAGAAGATATAATCATAACCTCAACCTTTTGATTAGAGATCTAGCTGGCAACACTACAAGTTATTTTTCTCTCTCTTATCCTTCTCCCTCTTTCTTATCTTCCTTTCTACTTCTTAGTTCCTAACATTCTAGTCAAAGATACCAGTCGCAAAATAACACCAAGGAAAATATAAAAATCCTTAAAAACAGAGAAAGAATAAAAGAAACAAACAAAAGGGCAGCAACAAATACCAAACAAAAAGAGAGAGAAAAAACGAAACAGCAAAATATAAGGAAAACGTTAAAAGTCAAAAAAGAAAAAATGGGAAATTTTGCCACTGGATCTCCACCAATCATCTCACATTACCATCAAAGGTCCCCGTTAGGGATGCGGTTGGAGGAGGGATAAGGGAAGAAGAAGGAGGGAGAAAGGGGGAATAAGGGGAGGGGATGGGAAAAAGAGGAAAACGGGAAGTCTATGCCGATAGATAGGTAGAGGAGAAGAAGAAAGGAAGGGAAGAAAAATTATAGAAATTAAGGAAGTGAACGAAGAGGAAGCCAAGGAAATAGAACACAGGAAGGAAGAGAAGCAACAGGACACAAACAGGACCGGATGAGAGAGAGAGAGAAAAAAAGAAAGTCATAAGGGAAGGATCAGCAACAAGACAGACGAGGGGAAAAGGGTGACACGAAAGAGTAAATAAAGGTTTCAGGGGGGAATGAGAAACAAAGACCAATAAAGCAGAGGGAGCAGAAGGGTAGAAGAGTGAGATACGATGGGACGTTGCAGGTGGATGGTGGCAGCGGAGGGAATCGAACGGAGGAACCTCGGAATGACCGCGAAAGGTAAATATATGATGAAGCAAGGGGATCGAAA
>BOPN01000103.1:374827-379827 GCA_017312705.2 Penaeus japonicus
TTCAACGTACTAAAATGGATGCCTATTGAATGTCAAACAAAATGGGGAGGAAATGACACCTACTGTTTGTTTTCTAAGGCGCTTTTTAGCCCAGCAGAGTACACATTATGACAGGAGAGGTTCTTTACGGCCAAGGCTTCCCTGGTAAACCCCCAGCCTATTCTAAACCAGATAAAATCAGACTGGCATAAAAACACTAACCATAAAAAATCTCCTCCTACATAATACTTCATTCGCCTGGTGACTGCGTATAACCAAGAATGAGAATTAGAGTAGAGTTTATAATAATCATTTTTAATAAAACTATTTCAAACAATTTCCATTGAAAAGTTTTATAATATTACAATCAACAAACACAATAAAAAGAAAAAAAAAAGCAAAGAGTAAAAACGTCATACACATATCTCGGTCTAGACCCGACATCCCAGGGCCGGCAGGGGCGGGGAACCCCCCACGACACGGCTGCGGTTATCATGGTGCCACATCGGAACAACTAATGAATCAGAATAAGACTCACACCTTCCCAGGAGGAGATGCGAGTGCCATCAAAGACGCCCGCTGGGGGTATGTGCGATGTCGTCGGGCAAACACGCACATGAGTTTCCTCACCTCCTAATATTCCCCCGGAGATCAGGACGGGATGCTTCTACGAGCACAATACTGCGGCTCTGATGACCTATGTTTGCCGAGGGCGCCGCCACACCCCTCTAGGCGATGCCTCCAAAACCGCCGAGGACAATCCGCGGACTAGGTTCTACCTCGCCCGACGCCACGGCCATGTTTTAGCATCGATTATACATTGCTTATCTAGATGACCGCACTGCTATGTCCTTCAACACGCGTGACTTGCCATCTTTGGGGAAATATTCTTCGAACGACTGACAGTTACCACCGCAACACGACTCAGTTCAGTGACCTGGGTACCTTTCCTATTTAAATGCCCCTCCATCCCTCCCTCCCTCCCTCTCTCCCTCCCTCTCTCCCTCCCTCTCTCCCTCCCTTCCTTCCTTCGGTCGCCATCATATCCACAACACCCTTCTTCATGACCTTGCTGCATTTTACAACCGACCTCGGTTTATTTTTTTATTCTTTTCATGAGCCCATGATACTTATCCCAGTAATATAATGCACACAAACACACACACGCACATGCAGAAGACAAGGATGCGAAACGAATGAAAAAAAACACGCATGCATGTATACACAACTTCATATGTTGAAATGCATAATTCACGTTTCCCCTTCCCTGCAACAAAGACGATATATACGTGTGTATATATATATATATATATATATATATATATATATATATATATATATATATATATATATGTATATATATATATATATTTATATATATATATACATATATATAGATAGATAGATATATGTACATATAAATAAATATATATATATATATACATATATATATATATACATATATATATAAATACACACACACACATATATATATACATATATATATATATATATATATATATATATATATATATATATACATATATGTATATATATGTATATATATATATATATATATATATATATATATATATATATATATATATATATATATATGTGTGTGTGTGTGTGTGTGTGTGTGTGTGTGTGTGTGTGTACATGTATAAATGTATATTTGTATATATGTATGTATGCATGCACATGCAATATACATGTACATATATATACATGCTTGTATATGGGTGTATATATATATATATATATATATATATATATATATATATATATATATATATATATATGTGTATATACATATATATATATATATATATATATATATATATATATATATATATATATATATATATACACACACACCTACACACACACACACACACACACACACACACACGCATATATATATTCTTCTTACTTTGGTTGATATTGGAATGAATCCAGCCTGATATAGTCCCTTCTTTCTCCCAAGATGCGAGTCCTCCATCATCCCTTGACCCTGCCTCTCGCCCCCTCCCCCAACTCCCCTCTTCTCCTTCCCCACACTAGTGTCTATATTCACCTCTTAGCCATACGGTAGTTCATAATGCTCACTCAACCGTGTAATACTCCGCCCCCTCCTCTTCCCCCACCCCCCTTCCAAACGCCCTCCTCCACTACCCCGCCTCCCTCACCCTTTTCCTTCCCCCTCTCCCCTACCCCCCTCCCCTCTCTCTCTCTTCATCATCTCCAACCCTTTTTTTCTCGCCACATATACTACCTACCGGTAATTATAGCTGTCACCCCTCCACCTTCTTCACCCGTTGCCTTCCACTTGCCATCCAGTCGCCGGTCGACCTGCTGGTGAACTTGATGTCCTTATCACGCACCTTACTCCCCCCTTCCCCCTCGCCCCCCGCCCCTCCCCCCTTCGCCCGGTAGTATAGGGTTAACAGCCTTACAGTTTTCCTGCCGCCCATTACTCATACCAAATAATGGATGTATGGTTCTCGCACCTGCTCCTTCGCCATGACCTCCATTCGCCCTCCCCACGAGCAACCTCTCTGCTCCTTATGCAACGACGCCTTGCAAACGTCGAGCTCAACCTCTCGAAAGCTCTTGAAAATCATTGCTCTTTTCCCGCTGTACGAGTAAGTCGTCTTGTGAATGCTCCCCTTTTTTTCTTTTTCTTTTTTGTGGGGTTGGGGGGGGGGGGGGTACGTTGCATTCTTGTTTGATATACTTGAAGATTTGTTTGCTTTTCGATGGCATTTTGATCTAGAAAGTACTTATCATGAACTGCACACGCATTCGTATCTCTCACGCGTTGAACCATTATTTCGCATAAAATATGATAAAATATAATAAAATATTCAGATACAGATTCAACATCAGTCCCATAACTTTATAAGATTTTATCAATGTAACTCTAAAGTATACACATATCTGTGTTGCTTCCTCGTATATTGTTCTTTCCACTTCAAACCACTTCAACTTGTACATATAACAAAAAATACTAGATATTTGGAAGAGTATGAAGCTTAAGTACATCTTATATTATGGGGGGCGGGGGTTCTTTATGGATCTACAATGTTAAACCCTGCTTCATCCGCACTGTATAAATTTGATGTGAATTTGGTTATATATATATGAACCTACATCTATAGCAACTGTGTGTATGTGCTCATTTGTGTACACATATAGTGTGCTTGGTCGTACGCTCTTTAGAAAAAAAAATCTACAAACAATCACATCCTTCTGAAATAAGCTTTTTCCTTTTGATTTCCAGTAAACTAAATAAATAATCCACAATCCTATTGTTCTCAAAATCCACAATCACATTTCTCGTCAAGATCTTATACAACTGGTCAGTAACAACTCACTCTCACAACGCAATGACGAGCCTGTAACCCCTCATTGCCCTTCTGCGTGCTTCACATCCTTCCACTCCTTGAATAAGCACTTGTACCTGCTAGCCTCAGGCCACCCGCATGACCTTGTCTCATGAGGCCAATACAGCACCAGTTGCACGCCTTTTGGACCAGCTTATCCACTTTGGTGCCAATTATCCGCCTACCCCATTTTGCGTCTTTATGGGCCTCATCCCTCACTCTCTGCCTCATGCACGTCATGTACCAGATCTCATCCTCAACCCGAGGTTTCACTTATCGCCAGATTTCACACGTTGAATATGCATAATTGACACCTGCGTTTTCTCGAGGTCATATTATGTCTTTATTTTTTTTTTATCCTTTTTTTTTTACCAATACACACCTGAATAACCCACTTCTCAACTATTGCCAGGCCAAAGCTACTGCAGAAGAGCTTCTAGTTCAACATCTCTTTCTCACGTCCTCCCATTTCGTTCTCTTTGCCCTGTCACACATGTTCCCATATAACACAGCATAAGTCTCTCGGCTCGCCCTCCCACTCCCTCTTAACAACCGCACTTACACCCACGTCCATGACTTCAATCATCTTCTCTTACAATCTTCTGTTTGCTCTCCTGTTTGATATCACTCTTGTAATTGTGGCAAGGACTTACATCTACATCCATTGGCCAAGATGACTCTCTCTCCTACTGCTTCTCGTCTTCATTGTGCACTTTTCTTCTTCATCTTCTTCCTCTTTCTTTTTTTTATTCTTCTTTTTTGTTTATCTTCCTTCGTCCTCTCTTTACTTGTCTTCATCCCAATCTGCTTATTTTTTTCTTTTTATGTTTTCCTGTTCCTCGAATTCTACTTCTTTTGCATTTTTTTATTTTTTTTATTTACTGAATTATTTATTTATTCATTTATTTTGTCTTTTTCTTTTTTTTTCTTTCTTCCTATTTTTTTTATGATAGTTCTTAAAGTATTCAATTCTAAAGGATCGAATTGCTCCCTTGTTTTATCCACATTGCCATAGTCTGGAATATGTGTTTACTTTGAATTGTTAAATATATGCATGACTGGTAATTACTATAAAAGAATTATACAAATTTCTTTGCGAGGCGAGGAATACAACGAATAAATTGGATTATTTTGTCTCGCCTTAATTAAGAAAAATAAGACAATGGAAAATCTCGCTCATAAACGGTTCGTGCCTCGTTTTATATTGTAAATGCAATATCCCAGACGGTAGGAAATTTCGAACCGATCTTAATGAAATATATTACGGATCGGCAAAAAAAAAAAAAAAAAAAAAAAAAAAAAAAAAAAAAAGTGTTTACCAAGAGGTCCGAAGAAATGAGCCCTGTAAATCGCCCAAAACAAGAGTATGTAAAGAAGAGAGCGAACGAATGGCGGCCGTGGTCAGAGGTGAGGGCTCCTTCTTTCAGATAGGTGGGCGTGTGTGGGGTGGGGGGGTCGTGGGGGCTCGTGGCGGCTCCCGAGTTATCAGGGCGCGATCGGAGGTTCACTGCAACGGGATCGTCCTGCCTGACGATCGATAAGAATCAAAACAACGTCAGGGTATTTTACACACGGCATAAAATTATACACTCCGAACGTTCAAACTGCGGCCGGCTCTACGACGTGTTCTTTCAT
>BOPN01000103.1:404783-409783 GCA_017312705.2 Penaeus japonicus
ACAACACACCGCATTGCTGCATATATATTTGTGGCGCTTCCAAATGGCTTATTATAGCGTTACTTACGCCACTGGGTATATAATATGTTTTTCCCCCCTCTCTCTCGCCCTTTCTCTATTTTTAGAAAATCTTGACTGAAGTGCCTTTATCATTCCTCTCTTATAAATATTTGGGCGAGCTGCAGCTGCAAGGAAGAAATACCCTCTTAGGGAATATAATCTAAGATAACCAAAAATATGTGGAACGTGTGCTCTACTCTGCATCCTGCGTGCAAAAATGGCTTTATTTATTACCCTCAGCTATTGCAAAAAGGGTATACATTGCAGATAGCTATTACATCGTTAAGATTGTTTTCCTTGTCTCGCTTTGGCTCTGTTGATACTGTTACTACTTATGTCATTACAACTGCTATTATCACTACTTTTATTGCAATTATTACTCTTATAAACGATATTTTTATTTCAAAAATAATTTTGATCCAAATATTAATATTGATAATAATGTTAGTAATAGTAATAATGATATGATTAATGACAATGAAAATAATCATAAGTTTTGTTATTGTTCTTGTTATCATTAACACTATTATTATCATTATTGGCATGACAATAATAATGATAATGATAACGATAATGATAAAATAATTATTATTATCAATAATGATAATAACAATAACAATTGTCATGATAGTAATAGTAATAACAGTAATGATAATGATAATAAAAGAATGTTGATAATGATAATAATGATGATAATGATAATAATGAAAACGATGATAATGATAATAACAATAACAAAGATAATGATGGTTATAATTACGATAGTAAGAACAACAATAACAAGACTAAAAACATGAACACTAATAGTGGCATTAGATATTATCAATATTACAATTAAAATCAATATTAACATCAAAACGATATCAACATTGTGATTACCGCTTTTTTCTATGTTATTCACGAATAAATGCGAATCGTACTTAATAGTCATAGGGACCACTAAAATAATTAATTCATGATATTCTTAACTGCTATATATATACATACACACATACGTACATATACATTCATACGTACATACATATATACACACATACATATATATATATATATATATATATATATATATATATATATATATATATATATATATATATATGTCTGTGTGTGTGTGTGTGTGTGTGTGTGTGTGTGTGTGTGTGTGTGTGTGTGTTTGTATTTACACATGTACCTTCGTATCTATCTGTTTATTTATTATTAGTCTATTTGAAAATGTTTATCTATAACTGCGGCCATATAAAATCAATAAGACCTCACAAAACTAACATGGAACGCGGCTCGCCAACACTAAAGGGAAATACCTCCAACCCTTCGCCATCCTCTCGACAGGGACTTTGGCGGAGAGAGAGAGAGAAAGAGAGAGAGAAAGAGAGAGAGAGAGAGAGAGAGAGAGAGAGAGAGAGAGAGAGAGAGAGAGAGAGAGAGAGAGAGAGAGAGAGAGAGAGAGAGAGAGAGAGAGAAAGAGAGAGAAAGGGAGAGAGAGAGAGAGAGAGAGAGAGAGAGAGAGAGAGAGAGAGAGAGAGAGAGAGAGAGAGAGAGAGAGAGAGAGAGAGAGAGAGAGAGAGAGAGAGGGAGAGAGAGAGAGAGAGAGAGAGAGAGAGAGAGAGAGAGAGAGAGAGAGAGAGAGAGAGAGAGAGAGAGAGAGAGAGAGAGAGAGAGAGAGAAGTAGGAGTAGCGAAACTAGTCGTGGTTCGCGTGGGAGTGGCCGATGGATGACACTCACACATCATTATCTGACGCAAGTACCATTGTGTTGATGTATAGTTCATAATCATTAACTTCGATAAACAGCAGGAGAACGAAAGGCAGGAAGATAAATGCACAAGAGGAGGATAAGGAATAGGGGGGTGGATGTTGGAGGGGGAGGGGGGAGGGGGGGTATGTCACGAGTAGCTGTTAAAGGCGTCACTTTTGTTCCGCTTGGTGGGAGTTTGAGAGAGGGGGGGTGGGGGTGGGGGGGGGGGTAAATAAGGGTCAGGGCGTGGGAATGTTGTTCCTAATGGTGTACAATATTAACAAGCTATATCCGCTACCATAAGAAATAGGAAGGAGGGGACATTAACGTCACTCTGATAATTCTGATATTCTTTATCCAACTTTCTGCCGTCCTCTTTGTCCTTTTTTCCCTTTCCTCTCTTTTCTTTCTGTCTTTACTCGTTCTTCTTTTTTTTAATGCCAGTCGCTTTTCCTCTCATATCCCTCTATACACTATGGCTGTCTTGTTTCTCCTTCCTCCTCCTCCTCCTCCTCCTCCCCCCCCTCTCCCCCATCACACCACACTCCATACATCCATCAACTGCTACTCTCCACCGGAAATTTTCTACTGGTGTTTGCTCTTCGGTTCATAAATAAACTTCTACTCTTTAGGCAGCTCAAAAAGAAAAATATTATCGTAGAGGAAAACAGCCCCCATTCACTCCCTCTCCTTTGGCCCCTCCCCAAACCTCGTCCCTCCTCCCTTTTCCCTTTGCCCCCCCCCCGCCACCCCTCTTCCTACTCCGTAATGGGAAGCGAGGAGGATGAGTAATGACACCAAAGGGCAAGAATGTGCTATCCCTTAGAAGTTCATAAGGTCGGAAAACTCTCAAGTTTCAAATATGGATTAATCCTAAATTATGGGCCGGAGTTCAACATTGACATCCCACAGAGTCTTTGATTTATCTCTGGCTCTTTTTATTGCCGACGAAATGAGCCTTAGAGCCACCAGCTCGAAGAGTTGATCAAGGTATACTTTAAGGGTAGAAAAACAACCTTTATACTCGCCATATCCAAAGTTCTGTCTTGCCTCTAAATGTTGTCTGTGTTTACTTTGTCTCCGCCCCCCTCCCCCCTTCCACCCGCCCTTCGACCCCCTAAGCGTGACACGCCAAAAAATGATGAGGAAAATCAAACAGCAAATACAGGGTTTAACTTTTGTGGTTTTATAAGCCTTTATATTCTCCGAGATAATACTGTCACCCTAAGTCACGTGACCCTTATCCACCGCCCCCCATAACTCCAGCTAAGAATGGGGATGAGTAAGACTATGAGGGTAAAAAAAGACACAAGTTAGAATCAGAGAGAGAGAGAGAGAGAGAGAGAGAGAGAGAGAGAGAGAGAGAGAGAGAGAGAGAGCACTGACTGAGAGAGACAAAGAGATAAATAAATAGAGACAGAGAAAGTGAGGGAAAGAAAAGAGAGAGAGAGAGAGAGAGAGAGAGAGAGAGAGAGAGAGAGAGAGAGAGAGAGGGAAAAAAAAAACTCTTAGCCACTTTTGCCTCTCTCTCCTTCTTCTCCTTCTCCAAACCCTTTTCGCCCCCACCCCCCGTTCCCTCCCTCTTTACGTCCCATTCCTTTCTCTCGAGTCGCGATGGAAAGCAGAGACACATATGGAGATATGAGTAAAAGGGAAAGGATAAGGCTGCGCTAATGGACTTCAATGAAAGGTAAAGAAGTCGCGTCACTCAGGGGGAAAAAGGGGAAGGAAGAAGGAAATTATACAATTCCTAATGGAATGTACATTTTTTCCCCATTAGGAAATTTTATACATTCATCTCCATTAAGCAATTTACTTAAATGAGTTTCTGAAAAAAAAACGTAATGTGTCCATTCTGAAGCTCCTTGCGGATTTCCTTACAATCACTCACCAAATTACCATCGGCAGAGCAATGACCTGATTAAACTCCATTTATTTGATCCTTTCTTACCCTAAACCCCCTCCCCCCATCTCACCTTAGTCCCGCCTAACACGTTCATAATAGCTTAGGGATCCGTAACTCCTAGAGGAGCCGAGCTACCGTCTCCGTTCCCTGTAAGGCTTTGGAACGAGCCGGGTCCACGACGGACGAAACCGCCATCCCGCAGAATTTACTTTCAAAGGCAACTTAAGGAGGAGCTCGTTGTGGTCGTTATTAGCCGCTTGACTTCCCACGAAGAAGCCTTCGATCCTCCTCCTGAAGGTCGTGACGACGGCGTGATATCGCACTGGAATTCATTACAGGACTCTCCCGAACGAAGCCCTTTTCATCCATCCCGTATTTTATCATTATCTATAATTGAGATCGCCTCATTCGCCCCGCAAACTGTGGTCCGACGGAGCTTAACCCGGGGGCCTCAGCATGTCCTTCGCTTTGCATTCGGTCTCGGTAACAAGGTCAATGTATCCTCTGTACTGGTAGATATCAGTACATATATAACTCTGAGGTTGCAGTTACAGTATATACAGTTCTAGACGTCACAATGATCTGGTAAGGATGCAGTCGATTGCAGTCCCTGTGACACATGCTACTGCATACTTCGTATCAACGATCACGGTGTCTATGATGTTTTATTTTTTTTTATTTTTTTTTATCCTTGTCAAGAATTTGTTTACACACGCGCAAGCAGAAGCATCTACTGCGTTGTGCTTATGTGCTCATATAACAAACCAACAAGCATCAGACCATCAGAAAAAAAGAGGGAAAAACAATTGAATCCTCCCATCGCCATTATCACAGGTCTCTCGCATTCTGGACGCATGACTCAAGCACTCATGCAATGTCCCAAGCAACCATCAAAGCAGAGACGTCCACACTCACGTCCGGCCCCTCTAACAACACAAGCCCGCTGCCATCACGCTATCTTGAATGCGTCTAGATAGCAGGACGACGGTGCTGTTGCTCGCACCCCCCACAATGCCCAAGGACACGGCAAGGGTATATTGCAGGTATCACTGACACGGTCCGATCTCCTTGTCATGACGCAGAGGAACGTGCCATTGTCCAGCCATGTCACTGTCATGATGGCGGTCACACTGCCTACTCATTACCGCAGGGGCGTGGCGAGACCGGTGTTCATTTTGTTCTCAGGAGGTAACCTTGGCGGGCGTGATTTGTGTTGTGTACGTGGGGAGGCATTGCAATTTCTCTCGCTGAATGTTGACGACTTCAGCTCCGTTATTTATACTGCTTGGCAATAATAGC
>BOPN01000103.1:427283-429783 GCA_017312705.2 Penaeus japonicus
ACACACATACATATATATATATATATATATATATATATATATATAT
Organism: Penaeus japonicus; assembly: GCA_017312705.2. Taxonomy (NCBI): domain Eukaryota; kingdom Metazoa; phylum Arthropoda; class Malacostraca; order Decapoda; family Penaeidae; genus Penaeus; species Penaeus japonicus. The sequence goes on from BOPN01000103.1 coordinate 427,330, forward strand.
ATATATATATATATATATATATATATATACATATACATATATATATATATATATATATATATATATATATAGAGAGAGAGAGAGAGAGAGAGAGAGAGAGAGAGAGAGAGAGAGAGAGAGAGAGAGAGAGAATGAAAAAAGAACGAAGGAAGGGGATAGGGATAGGGTGTTGGAAAAAAGGCAAAAAACAAAACAAAAAAAAACAATTTTTTTTTTTCTCCCCGGTGGACGATGTATATCACTTTATTAAAATGCCTCCGCCTAAAATTTACAACAGCAATTTCAGTCCCCCCGAAAGAATGGCGGAGGCGTGGTGGGTGGCTCCAATTCGAAGCTTTCAAAAAGTCATAAAGGACAGGCCAGGCGCCCGGAGACGGTCCTCCGCGAACTACACTCATTTCCATGGCGAGGAAGCTCCATGCATACCGGCCTCTCAAGTACCTCTCCCGAGACCTTAAATGTCAATCTTTCGGAATGACGATCAATTTCTCTCTCCTCTCTCTCCTCTCTCTCTCTCTCTCTCTCTCTCTCTCTCTCTCTCTCTCTCTCTCTCTCTCTCTCTCTCTCTCTCTTTGGTGGGGGAAGGGGGTGGAGATCTTCTCTGTCTCCTCTTTCTTTCTTTACCTTCTTTTGTTTTGTCTGTTAGTCTATCTGTTAGTTTGTTTGTTTGTCTTTCTATCTATCTCTCATTCCCTCTCTCCTTCTCTCTCTCTCTCTCTCTCTCTCTCTCTCTCTCTCTCTCTCTCTCTCTCTCTCTCTCTCTCTCTCTCTCTCTCTCTCTCTCTCTCCCTCTCTCTGGCCCTCTTTCTGGCCATCCCTCCTTCCCTCCCTCCCTCCCTCCTTCTCCAACTCTCCCACACACGCTAAATCAAGAAGCCGAAAGGGGGAAAAAAAGAACACGGAAAAGAAAAAGAAAAAAAAAGGATAGGGGTACAGGAGGAAGGAGGGACCTATCGGCAGAAAGACGGACAGACAACCCCTCCCCCCTTCTCCCCCTTTACCCCCCACCACACACACACACACACACACACAGCTCGGCAACATCGATCATTGAAAAGAGCTCCTGCTTCCACACCCTGGCGGAGATGCAGACCAGCCGTAAAGAAGAACACTTCATTGCCATCACGTGGGGCTTCATTAGCTATTCAAAGGATGATTAGCAAGATGCGGAAAGCGGGAAGTTGCGGCGCAGCTGTGTCTGTCCGAGAGAAAGGGTTGACAAGCTGTGTGCGAGTTTTTTTTTTTTTTTTTACTTTCTTGTTTTCTCTTTTCTTTCTTTCTTTCTCTCTCTCTCTCTCTCTCTCTCTCTCTCTCTCTCTCTCTCTCTCTCTCTCTCTCTCTCTCTCTCTCTCTCTCTCTCTCTCTCTCTCTCTCTCTCTCTCTCTCTCTCTCTCTCTCTTTTTCTCTTTCTCTTTCTCTCGCTCTCGGGATATCGCGATATTAATTATTAACATCTAGAGTGTGCCTATACATAATAAAGCAAATGAAGATGATATCAATTATCAATAACAATGGCAGTAGCAGTTTTGGCATCATTACAGTTATCAATAATTAGTAAAAGTATTAATAATAACAATAATGTTTGTAATAATATCATTGTCATTAGGATAACTATTATGATCATTATGATTAGACTTATTGTCTCAGTTCTTTTCCCGTCACTAATTTAATATCATCCTTATGATGACTGTTCCTTCTGCAACTCCTTGTTTGCTGCATTCTTTTGTCAATAATTGCGTTTCTGTTAATAATTATTATTAAGATAGAAACAAATATTGGTAATGGTTACATTAGTGATCCTAGTAATCATGGCAATAAGGATAATTATAAGGAAAATAGTATTAATAATAATGATGATAAGAAGAAGGATGACAGCAGCAGCAACAAAAACAAAAGAACAATAAAAACAACGAGACGTTGAAATGATAATAGTAATGTGAATAAGAAAAATAATGCAACGCTAACAATATTGACTGTGGTACTAGCAATGGAAATGATAACAGTAATAAAAAAACACAATACTTTTAAAGCACGATAATAACTAGATATAAAAGAAGAACAAAACAGACGCTAGACCCCCCCATCCCCCCCCCGCAAAAAAAAAATCAGTAATAAAGAATGAATAAATATTGGTCTTTCTACAAATACACAATCGAGTTATCTATATTGATATTGCTCTCAAAAAATAATCACCATTTACAACCAGAATAGTCGCCGTTCTAACGACCATAAAAGAGCTATAATTATCGGTTAACCAGCTATTATATTGCCCTTTTTTAACCCTGTTTTGGAAGGGGGACTGATAATTATGATATATTATACATTTTTCCATGTTATTGGGTGACGTGATACACGCTTAATGGTAAAGTCTTTTATCATATGTTTGGAGCGTTTCTGTATCATTTGGGACATTTAAGACCTTCCAGAGAAATTTATGTAAGACTTATATTCGGA
>BOPN01000103.1:439783-442283 GCA_017312705.2 Penaeus japonicus
TAATTATTAAAAAATAAAACAATAATAATAATCATGATAATTTTATTCAAAAGGGGACGATATTTCTTTTCTTCCGGGATATTAATAGTGATAATGATAATCTTGATGATAATATTAATCATAACAATAATAGTAATGATGATATTACTAATGATAATAATAAGGATAATAATGATAATCATAATAATAATAACAATCATAATAATAATAGTAATGATAATAATAATGATAAAAATAATAATAATAATAATAATAATAATGATAATAACAATAATGATAATAATAACAATAATGATAATAATAATAATAATAATAATAATAATAATAATAATAATAATAATAATAACAATAATAATAACAATGATAAAATAATAACAATAATGATAATAATAAGAGTAATAAAAATAATATAAATAACAATAATAATTATAAAAAAATAATAATGACAAAAAAACAATAACAATAATAATAATAGTAACAATGATAAAAATAATAGCAATAATGACAATATTAATAATGATAAAAAATAACAATAACAATAATAATAATAGTAACAATAATAAAATTGATAACAATAATGATGACAATAATAATAATAGTAATAATAATAATGATAATAATAGTACTGATAATGATAGTAACACAAATAACAATAATAATAATAATAATAACAATTATCATTATTATCATTATAAAAACAAAAGATAATGATAATGATAATTATCATAATCATCATTGTGATAACAAAAAATAAAAAAAAATGATAATAATATTATTGATAATGATAGCAATAATGATAATGATAGTACTGATAATTATAACAATGGTAATAATGATAATGATACAAATAACGATATTGATACGAGTAATATTGATAATAAGGATAATGATAATAATAAAGATGATAACAATGATAATAATAATGATAATTATGATAATAATAACAATGATAATGATGATGATAACAAGAATGCTACTACGAATGATAATGATAATGATGATAATGATAATGATAATAACAATAATATCAATGATACCAGAAAATTATAATAATAACAAACAATCACTTCCATTATTCGTTTCCCCTTATCATATAATTTATTTTGCGTTATCGTTCCTTTTGTCAATGTGTATCCTATTACTATTATCAAACTCATACTCATCCTTTCATTGTCATTGCTATCTTTATCATAAGTAGTTCTAATTTCAATTATATATTTCAGATTTCTACCGTCATTGCAGTGACTGTGAAAAACTATTCAGTATTTTGATTACAATAAGAATGATCTTGCATTCTACTACTATTCTTACTATTATCACGATTATTATCATTATCACAATTACAACTACTTCATATACTATCATTATCATCAGCATTAACATTTTCATTATCATTAAATCAATATTATCATGATCATCAAATTATTATTATTATTGATTATTATAACTTTCACTCTCATCATTATTACCAATATTTATCATTGATATTATCAAACTATTATAATAGTCAGGCACAGTAAGAATTAGTAAAATGAACGATATTAATATTCTGAGACTAAATAAAAGGGAAAACAAATACACTACTTCTTGCTCCAGAAGACAATGGGCCAGGCATGAAGAAGGCTTTACAATGAACAAAATCATGGCTAAGTACCTCTGTGGTCTCCCTGACTGAGTGCTCAGGCCAGATAAACTAAAACACAGATCAGTCTTTTATATAAGTCGATTGTAGTAAATGCCCCCTAATCTCTATACTTGAAGAACACACATTATCATGGGACGGGGTACAATTTTTTTTTTTTTTTTTTTTTCATTATTATTCTTAACTCGCCAGACCTTGAAAGATACGATGGTTCTGGAGGAGTACTAACTCATGAGAGCGTAAACTTGGAAGGCTGCCCACCTATTCGGCGTTCCACGTTATTTATAGCAGCGGTGTGTATTTCCATTAAAATAACTGGAGACACGAGATTACAAGAATACTTGTGGGAAAGACCCGAAGGAGCCTAAGCTCACTCGAATCAAAATGATGAGGATGCATCACGCTGAAGAAAAAAAATAAGTGAGAAAAATAATGAAATTTATTTTTTTTTTTTTTTTCCTCCACACTCAGGGTGGAAACTGGGGGTAGGAGGGGCACGGGGGTAGGAGAGGATTTCTGTGTCCTCTTTTGTGGTATTTTTTTCGCCTTCTTTTTTTTTTTAGTGAAGAACATGTCCAAGGTATGCCGTTTGCGTGTAAGAGTTCCATGTCGTCTCGCCATTGAGATCTTCCTGGTCACAATTACCGCGACACTGGAAGTGCTCTTCATATACGTAAATAAACCTCGGCTATAGAAAAAAATCCTCCACACGCTTAAACGCGCAACATAGATTAACATGGAAACCGCAACGGAACATGCACGTGGCCGTAGATACAAATATCTGGAGGAAAATCAGGATATAAAAGCAATTGCATTTACGCCTGTGGGCCATGGGGACCGACCCGAGACTTTGGGATG
>BOPN01000103.1:474783-484783 GCA_017312705.2 Penaeus japonicus
CGTCTCGCTGATAATTTAACACGCGCTTTTTCCCCAGCAATTGTACAAAGGCGGATTAAACACAAATAGAACAAGCAGCTCGCACCGAGAGGACACACATCGAGCCCAGACATGCAAAGATACGGAATCTCGACATGACGAAACGCCGCGCCGCAGATTCCTCGCGCTGATGCCCCTCCGCTCATCCGACACTTGGAAAGGCCGTTCGCCAGTTCGAGAATCTGATGCCAGTCTCGGGGACATGGTTAACATCGACCTATTGAGGCATGAAAAGCGAGTGCCAACAGGCGAACACGAGGGCTGTGGAAGATTCCCGGATGTGACTTACTCTAGAGGGGCTGAGGAGGAGGATCGGGCATAAAGGAGAGGGCGTAAGGGAAGAGCAAGAAGAGCAAGGGAATAAAAAATGTATGGGGAGGGGTGTCATCGGCGCCATTCCAGGCATTCCAAAAGGTTCAGTCGATATACATACATACAAACATAAATACATGTGTCAGTGCATATATGTATAAATACACACACACACACACACATACACACACACACACGCACACACACACACACACACACACACACACACACACACACACACACACACACACACACACACACACACACACACACACACACACACATATATATATATATATATATATATATATATATATATATATATATATATATATATATATATATATTCGCTAGCTTCCCTAAAGAATCCTGAAGACGTGTTTTATTCTTTCAAGCAAGCTATGTTGCACTGAGTGACGTATGAAATATCTTTATCTACTTACTAAGCATCTGGACAATATATATGTTAGTTTGTGTGTGTGTTTATCATATTTATATAGATATAGATATAAATATATAATATATATCATATACATTATATATATATATATATATATATATATATATATATATATATATATATATATACATATATATATATATATATATATATATATATATATATACATATATGTATATGTATATATATATATATATATATATATATATATATATATATATATATATATATATATATATATATATATATATTTATATATATATATATATATATATATATATATATATATATATATATATATATATATATATATATATATATATATATATATATATATATATATATATATATATATATATATATATATATATATATATATATATATATATATATATATATGGTCTTATGCCCTGTTATATCGTCTTTATGGTTAATGAGTACGTTAAGACTTTTTTATGCGTTAGTCAGTGCAATATAGCTTTGCTTGAAAGTGTAAAACACGTCTTCAGGATTCGTTAGAGAAGCTGTTAGATGAGATAACCAAGATTTTAGATGCGTTTAGTAGGCATTATAAGCAATAAACATGTTGTTAAGGCGCATTGCATCAAACAGAGCTCTTAAATCCGTTGAGCTAAAATGATTTCATCCGTCAAGCATGTAGCAGATACATGCGGTAAGCTATTTATATGAATCAGGCACGATTCGAATATGCACTTGGCAAGCTTTGAATATTTTAACCGAGAGAGAGAAAAAAAGGAAAAAACAAATGTATATCTATATCTATCTATCTATCTATCTATCTATCTATATATATATATATATATATATATATATATATATATATATAAAATGACATGCTATTTTTCAGGGCCTAAGAAAGACCTAGATGAACAGGTCCCACACACCCATTCCTGAAACGCTGACCAAAAAAAAAAAAAAAAAAAAAAAAAAAGGATTTTTTTTTTTCCACCCACCCCTGAAAATGTGTGTGAAATATACCTCCCTCTTCCCTCCCAAAAGCTATTAACCTCACAGCAAAAACAGCTCCAGGTGTAAGCAAATTAATACATCACTTTTATGGGCTATAAAACCTCCCAAAATTGGCCATAAAATGATCATATTCAAGGTAGAAACAAAAAGCTATCTTTCCCTTCACTATTAAGGACAAATCCAGGGCTCCCGTCTCATCACGCGGGGCAATCCCTCCATCCGAACCGAATCTCCGCTGATCTCATTTTTACACATCCGCTGGAATTACTCAGCCTCGTTTTAAAAGATTTGTTCCATATTACCGAGCGGGAGAAAAAAAAGGAAAGTTGGGTGTGTGAATTTTGTATATATATATATATATATATATATATATATATATATATATATATATATATATATATATATATGTATGTATGTATGTATTTATATGTGTATGTATATATTTATGTATATATATGTGTGTGTGTGAGAGTGTGTGTGTGACAGTATGTATGTGTGTGTGTGTGTGTGTGTGTGTGTGTGTGTGTGTGTGTGTGTGTGTGTGTGTGTGTGTGTGTGTGTGTGTGTGTGTGTGTGTGTGTGTGTGTGTGTGTGCATGTATATGTGCGCGCGCTTGTGTGTGTGTACGTCCGAGCAAGTGCAAGTTTGTGGCGTGCCTGTAAACACAAGTGTGCGCGTGTGCGTGCGCGTGTTAATGCTCTGCAAATTTCGCAAATGATGCCTTCCTAGGAACGTCTAAATGTGATAGCGTAAAGAGCAAGAGCATTTTCATTTCATTCTGCGGATGATCTCCGATAAACTGATCGGCTGGAAATCCCTCTGTCCCGGAAGATTATCGGCATTATACATTCCTCGTTCCCCCCAATGAAATCAAGAATTCCATAATCTAAAGGCAGTTCCTGGGCCCTATCTCTCCCCTGAAGGCCCGGCGCTCCGTTCCAACAATGGCCTACCCAGTCTTCTCAATATCGCAAACGCTGAATAAATTTTAGTTCATTAGGACGTTATCCAACAAAGAAGAGGGGGATCCCCGGCCGGAAGAAGTGTATAATGGAGGCTGGGCCGGGTTTGTGTGTCTTCTGGGGCTCCTACAGCATCCGCGGGGAACGATCGGCCCCCAATGAACTCGAGAAATTGAAGATGACCCGAGTTTCACTGTTGCCAGGCGTAAGATGCTTCAGGCAAGTGATCGCTAGATGTCTCCAACGTCGAGGCACAGGGGGATAAATCTCTTTTAAGTCTACCGAAAGTCAATTATGCGTGTTATCTTGATTTCGTGTTTTCCAAAAAAGAAAAAAAGGATTAAAAAAAGGAATTAACTCCAGCTACCATCCAGCAAACGCCGAATACCTACTAAGAGGATTAAGCCGCATGATACGATCAGGAACTGGGTGGTGGAAAATTTTCTGATAGGGCGAGCCTCGAGACGGAGGATATCTCTCTCCCTCTCTTTTGTTCTTTGTTGTTTGTTTGAGCTCTAGAGAGGGAGAGGGAGAGAGAGAGAGAGAAAGAGCGAAATGGTAAAAAAAAGGGAGAAAAGCAACCAAAGTAGGCTAGAACATGCCACTGACACATCGGGAAAGCTATAGCAAGAGGCGTAAGGAGGAGGAGAGGCAGTTGGAAGTCCTGTACGCTCCTCTTTAACACACGATACGCTTTCACCCATCATAAAAAGAGAAAGGTTGTGGTTTTACCGGACGATCAGTCTAATCTCGCATCGCTCTGACTTGCGCCTTTGCATATGTTCGATAAGTGAAAATAAAAGATATCTCCCAGTGAAACACCATATACTGGAAGGGGAAAAAAGAGAGAGAAGATACTGCATTTATGCAAATGTGCGCAAGTTTACGGGTGCAAGCAAACAAAGAGTGGGTTTCAGGCCCTCGCTCGCCGCTTCCAACATTATGATGGCATCGGACTCGTCGGCTGGTAGCTTACAGGGAGAAAAATTGTGACAACACCACAACTTCGCAACGTTAATGCGAAGATAAATATGCTGTGTATATTTGTAAGAATAGGAATGGAAGACGATGGTGTTTGGGCGGTATATTTTCCTGTCTTCTGTCCTCATGGCGGTGAAAATGTTTTTTGAAAATAATGCTTGAGATGTTGGTAGTGGTGGCGGAAAGGGTTGTGATGGTGATAATGATGGTGTTGATGGTTCACATTTTACATTGTCCCTGTACAATTGCAGATCATTAGATCGATAAGAAATAGTAATAATGATTGTTATGATGAAGAAATGAAATGTTACTACATTGCTATAATGATACGATAACAATAACGATAATATATTTTCAACACTAGTAGTAACAATATCCATGAAGAATACTAATAATGATAGCCTTAATATCAATGATACAATCATTACAATCATTATAATAGCAGTAATAAATACTAGTAGCAGTTCTTCCTCATATAATAATATCATCTACCACATTTTACACAAACAACAACAATATCATATTTTCAGTCCGAAAGAAAAAAAAAGAAGAAAAATAGGAAGAGAGGAAAAAACAAGAAAAAATCGCAGCGTAACAGCCTCCCCGGTGCAAAAGATCAATGGAATGGCAGCTCAACGACAACATACTTGCCAAGAGTCGGGCTTTTACACTGATAACTAATTTCAAAATGTGCCATTGCGGTTGTTGGGGGGGGTGGGGGGGGGTATTTCGTTTGGAAAATGCTCTTTCTTTTAATTTTCTTTGATTTGTATTTTCTCTTTTTTTCAAATTTTAATCCTTTTTTCTTTGTTTTCGTTTTCCCTGTTTTTTTTCATGTTATTTAATTTCTTTCTTTCTTTCTTGATTCATTTTTCCTCTCTCTCTCTCTCTCTCTCTCTCTCTCTCTCTCTCTCCGCTTTTCCTGTCTTTCATCATCATTATAAATATTCTCCTCTCTCAATCTCTTCTTCCCTATGTACAAACAAGTCTAAATGAACGAAATATACGAGAAAGAAAAACAACACAGAGAAACAACACATAACGACCAATGATCACAACAAGGACATACAAGAAGGCAGAAAACACAAAGGAGAGAAAAGCGAATGGGATCCCAAAGTCGGTTGAGATACGGATGAACTGCCCTGAATGTGGTCACGTCCGGGTACAACGAACAGGAAGAAGAAGACAGAGGAGGAGAATAGACAAGCAGAAAGACGAGCCAAAGAAAGAGGAATGAGGAATAAGCTTCACAATGGCGGCGGGACGTTCTGCACACAAGGCACAATAAATAAGGGAATGCCACAAGGGGAGGAGAAATGGTTCCGCGAGCGAGGAGGGTAAAGGACCAGGATTTCCGGAGAAAGAAAACGAGGAAGAGAGAGAAAACGAGAGTGGAAAGAGAGAGAGAGAGAGAGGGAGGGAGGGAGGGGGGGAGGAGATGGAGGGAGGAAGGGAGAGAGAGAGGGAGGGAGGGAGGAAGGAAGGGGAAGAGAGAGAGAGAGAGAGATGGTGAGAGGGAGGAAGGAAGGGAGGGGAAGAGAGAGAGAGATGGAGGAAGGAAGGGGGGGGGGGGAAGAGAGAGAGGGAGGGAAGGAGAGAAAGGAAGAGAGAGAGAGAGAGAGAGGGAGCACGAGGATAAAGTGAGCAGCAGCCTGGACAGAGGAGAAGGCGTGCCATAAATAAAATCAAACATTCATGTAAGAATCTTCTTAGAGCAAAGCCGCTGCCGGACCTATCTTAACCTCCCCCCACCACCATCTCCAACTCTCCCTTTTTCTCCGCCTCTTTTCTCTTGTTTATACCTTTTCTTTTAGTATTTTTTTTTTCTTGTTCTTCTTTTTTTTTCTTTCCCATTCCCTCCCTCCATTCTGTTGTTGTTTTTTCTCTTTTCTACCTCTGCTTTCTCCTGTCCTCTCCTCCTCCATTCCTATCCCTTCCTCCCTTCTCCCTCTCCTCTACACCCTTACCACCCCCCTTTCTTCCTCCCCCTCTTTACCCCCTCCTCCCTCTCTTCCTCCCCCTCCTCCACCTTCACCCCCACCCCCACCACCCTTCACACGGGCCGTCCCAGCTACACATGGAGATTACAAACTTAATATTCCCCACCATGTTTTCGGTCTGGACTCCTTTCCATACGTTTTTCCCTGCAGAAATTTTCCAAGTTTTGTGGTTGGGGCTCCGACTTCCCACAGGCCTGGAGATTGGACGCTGCGCATATTCGCTATTTCCCAAGATACATGTAAATTCTCATGAAAAGGTCCACAGGGAATCCTCTGTATTAAACTTACAAAGGCGTTGGACAATGGCGCGGTCGTAAAAGCGAACGTTTCTGGGAAAAAATAGGGCGTCAATGTCTGGAATTTTATACATATTTCAGAACGCCTTATGTATGCAAATTAGAGTTGTATTTTTTTTCACTAAGCATTCATGATTATTTGTTTTAGGACCGGCAAGCCAGGGTGGAGGGAAGCTTAATGCGGTGTATAGGGTGGGGGGTGGGGGTGGGGGGTTTGTTTTCTTCGAGTCGGATGCTACTAAGGTTCTTGTGAGGAGAAACAAACAGATCCTTCTCGCCTTCGTTCTCAAGGGCTTATCCTCCACGTGAGACGGAAGAAATCTCATCTCTTTGCATCCACGGTAAGGACAGACGCTTTGTGGACATGCCAAATCATAGTAATCGATAGATATGAGGTAAATCGAAATGTCCAATGCCGTATTTTTTCACTACTTATAAGTAATGAGAATGACAAAAAAAAAATCGAAATGTCATATAGCGAAGCATCTTACACCCTGTACGGTAAACAAAAACCAAAATTACGACATAAAAAACACTAATAATAAATAATTCGAATTGACGCAATACACATTCCCCTACACCCTATAAGACAAAGAGAGAGAGAGAGAGAGAGAGAGAGAGAAGAGAAAATAAACGCACACTTGCCATGTTTCATTATCATTTCGGTTTCGCATCTCGCCTCCGCCACAACTCACAAGCTCAGCCCGTTTCCTGTGTCATCTTCTTAAGCCTCTCTCGTGTCCTCGCCTCCAGCCTGCGTGATGTGGTCTGCTATACCTTCTTATGACTCTCCGCACTCCCACTCCTTCTTGTGAATCTTCTTCATCTCTTTTACTCACGCTACCTTCGCTTTGGCTCCTCTTTCATACTCCCCTCTGCTGCATTGTCTTTTAGCACGCACTGACGCCTGCCGGGGATTCGTTTTCTTTTATTTCACTTACTGTTTCGCTCTTTCTCTTTCTCCTGTTTTTATGTCTGTGCCTGTCAATACCTCTGTCTCTTGTCTGTTTGTCTCTCACACACACACACTCTCTCTCTCTCTCTCTCTCTCTCTCTCTCTCTCTCTCTCTCTCTCTCTCTCTCTCTCTCTCTCTCTCTCTCTCTCTTTCTCTCTCTCTCTGTCTGTCTTTATCTCTTCTCTCCTGTTTATTTACACATTTCTAGTTGTGAACTATTTTCGTCATTTGTTTCTTTATTTACCCTTTTATCTTTCTAATTATTGTTTTCATCAAGTTATACTTCCTAGTGTCACAATTCAATTCTTCTCCCCCCCCCCCCCCCTTAACACTTCCACCTCCACCCCCTCCTCGCCCCCTCCATCCGTCCCGCGCATTATGCTCCTCTCCCCATGGAGAATGTCATATCTAAACGGTATGGAATGGCCGGCTTATGTAAATTAAAGAGGTCATAAAACTTAAAGGCGAATAAACAAGACCTGGAGGTATTTGCTGGTACCTCTCGATGATAAAGTAGAAATGGGTAGGGGGCAGATAAGAAGGAAAATAAAAATGGGTTAAGAAGATTACGGAGGGACGTGCGCAGTCAAGGCCGCCAGGAGGTAAATGAAGGTCGTCACTCACACGGGGCGGGAAGCTTCAGCAATATATCAAGTGCGTGCGTGCGTGCGTGTATGCGTTTGGGTTTTCATTTTGTTGCTTTCGAAGTGTTAGATTGCCATCCTTTTCACACAGACACACACACACACACACACACACACACACACACACACACACACACACACACACACACACACACACACACACACACACACACACACACACACATACACACACACACACACACATACACACACACACACACACACACACATACACACGTGTGTGTGTGTTCGCGCAGCAGTATGTATGTAAGTACACATAGAACACTTCAATATAGCCGGTGTTATCCCCCCAAAAAATGCTTCATTCAAATAAGCAACATTAGCGTCCACTCGGCCGCGCCTCTCACGAGCGGCACTCACAACCCATCAAAAGAAAGCTAAAAGCTGCCAAGACAAGACCCGGCCAGGACGCCCACAACATCCCAGTGATCTCGGGAACCCCCAATCACTTTAATTTCGACTCCGACGACCATCCCGCTTCTCCCTAGTGTCTCCACCCTAGTGTTTAATCCCATTTCTGTTGGATCTTCAAAACACAGGGGGCGCGTAATTTTCGCCAGCGAGCACAAACAGTGTGTTGGTCTCCTCCTTTCCCCGCCCCCCCCCTCCTCCTTTCTTTTTTAGGGAATGGTGCAAGGCGTCAAAATGTATTTTGTGCGCGCGTGTTTTGGACAACTGTCAAAAGAGTCTTTTCGAAGCATTCACATATATATATATATATATATATATATATGATAATATATATATATATATATATATATATATATATATATATCTATATATATATATATATATATATATATATATATATATATATGTACATATATATATGTATATATATATATATATATATATATATATATATATATATATATATATATACATACATATATATAAATATATATATATATATATATATATATATATATACATAGATATGTATATATATATATATATATATATATATATATATATATATATATATATATATATATATATATACATACATATATATATATATATATATATATATATATATATATATATATATATATATATATATATATCATGCTGTGTTTCTTTTTCTATCATCATTCGTATATATGTTTACTTTACTTTAGTAATGATAAATAATTTCCCTATTCAACTGGAAATATTCCAAACATAGCAGCGCTTTCCCCCCTTTCTTCAGCCTCCCTAGCAGGTTCCTCCGGTGAAAAAGCGGTGATAAAATGGAAGAGATGGAGTCCGCCCCCACCCTTTCCCTCGCCTGCATAAGACCGGGCTGAGCCCCACCAACCCCCTGCCCTCTTTTCCCCTCGCCCTCCGCTGCCGCACTAGCTCTACGGGGTTCTGCGATCCCTCCAAAGTGGGTGACGCTTCGCCGAGCTGTCTCCGTATTTTACAAGTGATGGTCGTGTTCGCTGGCCTGGTAAGATCAACAACTTTTATATGTGGCGTGGTATGGAAAAATAAATGGTGTTGCTAGGGGGTTTCCTTAGGCGGCCCCGATGAATTATTGATGGCGTCCGAGGTATTTGTTGCTCGGTTAATGTTCGTTGCACTTTCTCATTGAACTGCGTCTGGGTAATTCTGTCATTATTGTGCTTATCGGCGTTTGTATGATCAAGCGTCACTCTATCACACAATGTAATGGAAAAACTTAAATTCCTTATCGCGAAGGCTGAATTTAATCTCGCCTCCCCGAAAAAAGGGGAGAAAAGGAAAGAAAAAGAGGGGACATCTCGGAACAAAGGGGAAGGGCGAAATTTCTTTTGGATAATTTGATCCGTGATGTGCATTAACAAATGGCGAAAGCCTTTCAACTTCGGACGTAATTTAATGGTAATGACTAATGGGGACATGGGAGGAGAGGAAACCACGGGCGGGTGGGAAGGAGAGGGAAGAAGAGGAGGAGGAGGAGCTGGCGAGGGAACGGAAAAGGGATGGGAAGTATAAAACGAGGGGAACGGGATCCGCTCCCAGGTTCCGGTCTGGAGAGCCTTCAGAGTCCCAGAATTCCAGTAGATTTATGGATTCCGCGTCCTGGCTCCAGAGATGCCCTGGAAAAGCTCGGAATGGCCTTCCCCCGGCGCGCCTTTCAACTGGAAGCTGCGTAACTCACCGATAATGGGACTTCGGCTCCCAGATTCCAGAAAGTCTCAGACAGTTGTTTGTTGTTGCCATGATATGTTGCGGCCATCAGTGCCATATCCGCTGTCTCAGCCGCTTGGTCGCTAGGTTAAGGAAGCCCCGGGTGACTCCATGTGGGGACTGAGGGTTGGGAGGGTCGAGGGAATCATTTAGCTAACTCACAATGGAGAGGATAAAGGAAAGAT
>BOPN01000103.1:494783-499783 GCA_017312705.2 Penaeus japonicus
AGGGGGTCGAGGCAACTCGATGCGAAGGAGTAAATCATAGCGAGACTAAAGGGAAGATAAACAACCAGACAAAGAAACAGCAAAAGAAAAAAAACTGGAAAAAAGGGAGATCCAACGAAGAAAAAAGAGAGGTTTCAAAAAGGCACGATCGAGAAAATCAACCAAAAGGAGTGAACCAAAGGGAAGAGGGAGAAAGAGAGAAAAAAAGGGGGTAGAGAGAAAGAGAGAAATATTAAAGGAGGGAAGGGAGGGAACAAAATGGATGTCAGCGGGGCGGATCACAATGAAGGGTTTAGACACAGGAGGGAAAAAAAGAGGGAGGGAAGGGGAGCCATTAAGAATGCAATACGTGTAAAGAACATTAGCCGGCGATGAAAAATGTCCCAGAGGAGCGGGGAGATGTAGAGGTCGGGCGGGGGTGAATCGATAGCCCTGCAAGACGGGTGACGGAGATGAAAAGGCAATAACTCTATCAAAGCACAATGCAGTTGGATAACTTTTCTATGAATAAATTAATCAAAAGATGTTTACAAACTAAAGAAACTCGTATACCATATATCATATATATATATATATATATATATATATATATATATATATATATATATATATATATATATATATATATATATATATATATATATATATATATATATATATATATATATATATGAGAATATAAGAAATGTAGGAATGGCATTTTTAATATATACGGTCAGGGAGGTATAAATTTGTATATATATACATATATATATATATATATATGTATATATATATATATATATATATATATGTATATATATATATATATATATATGTATATACATATATATATATATATATATATATATATGTATATACATATATATATATATATATATATATATATATATATATATATATATAATATATATATATAAATATATATATATAAATATATATATATATATATATATATATATATATATATATATATAAACATATAATAAAAGTACATAAATATATATGAATATATACGTATATATGTGAGTGGGTGTATTTATATATATATATATATATATATATATATATATATATAAATATACATATATATATATATGTATATATATATATATATATATATATATATATATATATATATATATATATATATATATATATGAATGTATGTACTTAATATCTATATATGAATCAGCATATATATAAATATGTATATGTGTATTATTATTATTAAACATATATATATATATATATATATATATATATATATATATATATATATATATATATATATATATATATATATATATATATATACATTATATATACATATATATATATATATACATATATATATATATATATATATATATATATATACATATATACATATATATATATATATATATATATATATATATATATATATATATATATATATATATATATATATATATATATATATATATATACATATATATATATATATATATATATATATATATATATACATATATATATATATATACATATATATATATATATATATATATATATATATTTATCTATTCATGTATATATAGAAAAAAATATATAAATACATATATCAATAGATATAGATATATATCATCATTTGTATATATATATATATATATATATATATATATATATATATATATATATATATATATAATACAAATACACATGAATATATATAAATGTATATACAAATATGTGTGTGTGTTTGTGTTTGTGTATTTGTGTGTGTGTGTGTGTTTAGATCTATATCTATCTATCTATCTATCTATCAATATATATATGTGTGTGTGTGTGTGTGTGTGTGTGTGTGTGTGTGTGTGTGTGTGTGTGTGTGTGTGTGTGTGTGTGTGTGTGTGTGTGTGTGTGTTTGCGTGTGTGTGTGTGTGTGTGTGTGTGTGTGTGTGTGTGTGTGTGTATATATACATATATATATATATATATATATATATATATATATAAATGAACAAATATGAAGCTGGCATATACTAGTCCTCAAGACTAAAAACTAGTTTGCTCCATAGTATAGTAACCAATTTACGTTCTTTTCATTAAGACAACAAAGAGATCGGGAGCGAAAGAGAGAAAGAGAGAGAGAGAGAGAGAGAGAGAGAGAGAGAGAGAGAGAGAGAGAGAGAGAGCGGAAGCGAGAGAGAGAGAGGAAGCGAGAGAGAGAGAGAGAGAGAAAGGGAGCGAGAGCGCAGGTGCAACTGATGCAGACCGCCCCCCTCCCCTCCCCCGTCCTCATCCCGGGCCCAGCGCCGGAAAATGGCAAAATCATGTTTTTACGATCAGATCACATTTTATTATAATTTCACCTAATAACCGAATGGGGAGGTACGAGAGGGAATAATTACACCCTCCCTGGAGAAAGGGATAAAGAGTGTGTGTCGGAGGGGAAGGGGGAGGGGAGGGGGGCTATTTTTTCTTTTCATTTCTTTTTTTTCTCGTATGTCAGGGATACGTTCAAATAAGAGGATAGATACGAGGGTACGGATGGGAAGGGGGGAGGGAGGAGGAGGAGGAGGAGGAGGAAAGGGGTTGCTGGAACACATGTGGGTTTGATGTGATTATGGGGCCTGCAGAGGGAACAGGAAAATATTAATGAGTGTTGTGGCTTATGGCCGCTACACGCTCTGAAATGATTATGGACGAAGTGTAAAATATGGCCCCCTCGAACTTCAGGCCAATGGATTGTAAATCTCTCGGGGAGGTGGAGAACAGAACCCACTTCCCGAGGGTGGAGTCGGCAGAGGGTTGGGTTCGACCTGACGATGAAATAACCAGAAATCCTTAATATATCACTCGTTCCCCCCCTCCCCCTTCATTTTCTCCCTTTTTTAGGGGGGGGGGAGGTTTATTAATAGACAGCCGCCAACCGCACGTGCAGGAAACTATAGATCAGCTAGAACAATGACTGCTTCGGAGCGACTCGTTTGAAACAGCGAGCTTCTTCCTGTGAATTCTTGGTCAACAGAGAGCAAAATAGCCGAATCCCCTTCCTCTTTCCAGCTGGTAAAGTGAGGAAGAAGGTGTAGCGTTAAGGGAGGCCGGAGGGGGATGGGGGAAGGGGGTAAGTGGTGTGGGGGGGGGGGCGAAAGTGTGAGAGTGAGGGAAGGGTAGGAAGTTCGTTTAAGGGGGAGGCGTTGGAAGGGAGAGAGAGAACAGAGCAAGAGGGAGGGGGAGGGGAGGTAGGGGGGGGGGGGCTCGAGGGGGGAAGAGGAAGAAGGAGGGAATGGAGGGGAGGGAGAGGAAGGGGGAGGGGGGTTGCAGCAGCAGCATTTTTCCAGGCGGTGTGATGGCGGCTCGGGAGCAATTAGGGGCCCTCCGCCGCCCGTCCAGATCCGCTACCAATTACCTCAAGGGAAACTTTTAATGAGTTCTGCAGCCCACGTCATCCTAATTTTTATGGTGGTGGTCCGACTTGTGCGCACCTGGCCTCGAGAGCTCATTCCCTCTTTTTCCCCCATTTTTTTTCACATCGCCGAGTAGAACAAGAGCCTTCAGACATACGTATACATAAAACCTCACGTATCTATCTTCTAGGAGCTTCGACATACTGACACCGCGGTCAAAATCATTATTATTAACTGATAACGCAAGGTTCCGGAGGCTGTCGAGAGCGCGGCGATGGGGATACCTCCGGAAACCACAGCATTCTTCTCCCATTCACGTCCTAATCAAGTGCCGAAGTTCGCGCCGAGTTGGACGATTCCGATCCGAGAAGGAGAATATCGGCCCGGCTATCAGACCCCGCCTCAGCTGCCGCCCGATTCCATATCCGAGAATGTGAAAAGAACCTCCATTACTGAGCGACTGGAAAATCGAAGCAAAATAAAAGTTTCGTTGATTACCCAAATTCAATTTTCAGCCAGGGGGGCAGTCATCTGTCTGGAGCATAGGAATAGCCCGATTCTCACGCCGGCGGGAGAGCGGAGCGGAGGAGCCGAGGGTGGGGGGGAGGGGAGATTTCGAGGGGATGAAGGAAAAGGAGGAGGAGGGGAAGGAAGAAGGAAGAAGGGGGCAGGGACGGAGGGAGGAAGAGAGGTTTCGAGGGGATGAAGGAAAAGGAGAAGGGGAAAGAATAAGGAAGGAGGGGTTTCATGTGAGGGGACGGGGAGGCGATGAAGGAAGAGGAGGAGAAGGAAGAAGGGGCTTCATTGGAGGGGGCTAGGGAGGGGGGGTATTTCAAGAGGATAGACGGATAAGACGAGGGGATGGATGAAGGGAGGAAGGGCAGGAAAGGTTTCGAGAGGATGAAGGAAGAAGAAGAGGGGAAGGGTCTTCATCTAAGGAAGATAAAGTGGGGCAGGGGAGGAGGAGGAAGAATATGAAATAGGAGGAAGAGGGGCTTCATCTGAGGACGGGGAGGAGGGAGGAGAGGAGGAGGAGGAGGAGGAGGTGGAGGAAGTGGGTGACATATGGTTCCCTCTAGCAGGTCGATGAGTTACGGCCACGCGTAACAGCTCCATGGCGGCGCCGATGCATGGTAATGACACCTCGCCGACTCCACCTGGTGAGCGTTGGAAAATGAATAATCAAATTCATAGTCTTTGAAGCGTGCTATACGATAACCGCAAACGCTAATGCCGGTACACACGGAAAACCGCACACCGCACGCACGTTTCGTGGAGAGTATGTAGCTTGTGTGTGTGTGTGTGTGTGTGTGTGTGTGTGTGTGTGTGTGTGTGTGTGTGTGTGTGTGTGTGTGTGTGTGTGTGTGTGTGTGTGTGTGTGTATTTATATATATATATATATATATATATATATATATATATATTATATATATATATATATATATGTATATATATATATATATATATATATATATATATATATATATATATATATATATGTGTGTGTGTGTGTGTGTATGTGTAGATATATATATATATATATATATATATATATATATATATATATATATATACATATATATATATGTATATATATATATATATATA